>JACEFZ010009905.1:0-71631 GCA_014155875.1 Cepaea nemoralis
TCCAATTTTAAAAACAAAAATTCCAAATTCGGCCTCTTTCAACCTGCGTTTTTCAGCTGTGGTTATTGTTGAGGTGCGTGGTTTTTGTGGGTTCATTCACCCTAATTCTTGTCTTGTGAGTCCTATCCCGGACTGGATATGTGTTGGTTATGTTGGTTTGTGTCTGGACGTCAGATGGGGAGGGGGGGGGGGGGGGGTTGGTAGAGGGGGGCGTCGTTCGGTGGCTGTCCTTTGTGCATATTTCCTCTTGTGGTTCTCTTTGTTGGTGCAGGCTCCTGGCTCGTCAGGCTTGACTGGTTAAAAGGACTTTTTATTTGGTATTTTTGCCTCCATTTCTGTGTATTGCCCGTAGAAGCTTTTCGATGTTATTTACCTCCTTGCGCTTTTTTTCACTTTCGCGTTTAAGTTCTTGCTGTCTTTTGATTGCTTCCTCTGTGGTCAGCCATGGGACGATCTCTCCGTCCTCGATATAGTACTCAATGCCGGTATCATAGTCAGAGATTATCTCCGGGTACTCTATGGGTTTCCCCCGAGTTTCTTCACCTTCTTTCCTTCTGCTTCCTGTCTTCTCATGTATTCCTCGAGCCTAAGTCCCTCTTACCTTGCCCGTTTCTTTTCTTCTTCTATGTACTCCTCCATTTCCTCCGGTGTAGGTTCGTTTGTAAACCACTTCATGGCGTCGAAAGGTTCCTCTTCTTGTCTTTTTTCGGCTGTCTGGCGGGATGTTGGTTTCCCCTTGGATGTTTCGGGCGCTGTGGTTCGGCTGCTGGTTTTATCTTGCGGTTCCGGTTCGATTTTTAGTTAGGTTTCTTGCGGCGTCTCTATGGTCTCTTGCGGCTTCTTGGTGGTCTCTTGCATGGCTTCTGTTGGTTTGTCTTGAGTTGATTTCATTTCAGCTTTTAGCCGCTCTCTCTCTCTCTCTCTCTCTCTCTCTCTCTCTCTCTCTCCTCTCTCTCTCTCTCTCTCTCTCTCTCTTCTCTCTCTCTCTCTCTCTCTCTCTCTCTCTCTCTCTCTCTCTCTCTCTCTCTCTCTCTCCGTTTTTATGGTGCGTAGCATAACTTCGTTTTCCTGCTTCAACGCGGCCATCTGCTCCACTTCTCGCTTGATGTTTTGCTGGATCTCCTTTATTTCCGCCAGTAGCTTCTCGTTGTCGCTGGTCGGATTCAGCGTCAGCAGTGCCTTGACTTGTTTCTTTAACTCGTCGATCTGGCTTTGTAGTTATGCTCTTTCATCTTGCGAGATGCCCGTGGCTGTCCCTCACCGCTGCATTGTTTTCTTATATGGCGTCTGGGTGTTGATGGCGATCTTTAAGACGTCTCTGTGTCTTTGGAGGTGCGGACAGCCCAAGTATCTTGCTCCATGTTTGCTCGGGCAGTTGGCGCACTTTCTGTTGTTGTTGGGTGCTCGGAAGTCCGTGTCCAGCTTGGCCAGCGGACACTCCTTGAAGGCGTGGTGATCGGCGCAGTACCTGCATATTTCCGTTTTACTGCGACATGCTGCTCTGTTGTGGCCGGCCTTCTGACATCTGGAACATTGATTAACTCTTGGGATGAATCTCTCTGGCTGTTGTATTTGCTTGCTGATTGATACTGTGGTCGGCATTTCGCTGCCCTCCGACGTCACTACAGCCAAGGTTGTAGGTACCTTGGAGTAAGTGAGGAGTCGCTCCACCTTCAAGAATCGGATGTGAAGATTCTCTTCTCGTAGCTGCTTCAGGATTTCTTCATCTGTCAGCTCCACTTGAATCCGCTTGACAACCCATCGGACTGTTTTTGAGTATTCCCGGCTCTGGTGTATTTCTCCTCCTTCTCTGTTGTCTTGACTCTTGTCTGTGGTGGGCTGTCGATCTTCTCCCTCGTGGTAGTTTCAATAATACTTGTAGTTTCAGGTTCTTTAGTACAGTAGCAGGCAGGCAGGCTCTCAACGTTCGTCTTCTTGACAGTCTTGTCAGCTGCACATCTTGGATGCCGCGTGTTTCTTGTTGTTGAACTTTCAACGTGATATGTCCCCCTGTATCAGGCTGCTTGACTTGTTCAGGCGACTTGTCTTGTTAGCGCTCGCAGTGAGAATGACGGACACACACTCACGCATCGTCTGGACAGCTTCCCTGATCTGGACATTTACAGACCCAGGTTCACCCTCAGGGTGTCAGGCAGGAGAAGGAGCCGAAACAATAGGCCAGGGGAAACCATTTCTGGCGATCGAAAACTCCCTTTCGCGCTTGCTCCACGGTGGAGTTTAATCACTTACAAGGGACTTTCTCATGTTCTCTTCCAGCACCTCAGCATGGCATCGATCATCCTGTCTTGGGGCTTTACCGTAGCCACAGTGGTGTGGACAATCGCACACGTCAGCGGCTGCTTTCTGAACCCCGCCGTGACGATCAGCATGTGGATCAACTCAAGGATCTCTTTAATCAGGTCAGCATTCCTTTAGTTACATTATCCTTTATATGTTGCTGTCATTGTTGTTGTTGTTGTTGTTGTTATTATTATTGTTGTTGTTGCCGCGGCTGCTGTTGTTGTTATTGCTGCTATTGTTGTTGTTATTGTTGTTGTTGCCGCGGCTGCTGTTGTTGTTATTGCTGCTATTGTTGTGACTGTTG
Source organism: Cepaea nemoralis (assembly GCA_014155875.1). Lineage (NCBI taxonomy): Eukaryota > Metazoa > Mollusca > Gastropoda > Stylommatophora > Helicidae > Cepaea > Cepaea nemoralis. Next base: position 2,606 of record JACEFZ010009905.1, read on the forward strand.
CTGATGCTATTGTTGTTGTTATTGCTGCTATTGTTGTTACTGTTGCTGATGCTATTGTTGTTATTGCTACTATTGTTGTTGTTATTGTTGTTGTTGCCGCGGCTACTGTTGTTGTTATTGCTGCTATTGTTGTTACTGTTATTGATGCTATTGTTGTTGTTATTGCTGCTCCTATTGTTGTTGTTGCTTCTGCTGTTGATTTTGTTGTTGCTGTTATTGTTGTTGCTGCTATTGTTCTTGTTATTGTTGCTGATATTATTGTTGGTGTGGTTATTGCTGCTGCTATTGTTGTTGTTATTGCTGCTCCTAATGTGGTTGCTGCTGATGCTATTGCTGTTGTTGTTACTGCTATTGTTGCTGCTATTGTTGTTGTTGTTGCTTCTGCTGCTGCTATTGTTGTTGTTGTTGCTGCTACTATTGTTGGTGTCGTTATTGTTGCTGTTATTGTTGTTGTTATTGCTGCTCCTATTGTTGTTATTGCTGTTTCTATTGTTGTTATTGCTGCTGCTATTGTTGTTGTTGTTGTTGCTTCTGCTGCTGCTATTGTTGTTGCTGCTACTATTGTTCGTGTCGTTATTGTTGCTGCTATTGTTGTTGTTATTGCTGCTCCTATTGTTGTTATTGCTGCTGCTATTGTTGTTGTTGCTGCTGCTGCTATTGTTGTTGTTGTTGTTATTATTATTTTTGTTGTTCTTGCTGCTGCTATTGTTGTTGTTATTGCCACTGCTACTGTGTTTGTTATTGCTGCTGTTGTTGTTTCTAATATTGTTGTCATTGCTGCTGCTATTGTTGTTATTGCTGCTACTGTTGTTGTTATTGCTGCTGCTGGTGTTGTTGCTGCTGCTGCTATTGTTGTTATTGCTGTTGCTGTTATTGCCACCGCTACTGTGTTTGTTATTGCTGCTGCTATTGTTGTTGTTATTGCTGCTGCTATTGTTGTTATTGCTGCTGCTATTTTTGTTGTTATTGCTGCTGCTAATGTTGTTGTTGTTGTTGTTGCTTCTATTGTTGTTGCTGCTGCTGTTGTTGTTATTGCTGCTGCTATTGTTGTTGTTATTGCTGCTGCTGCTGCTAGTGTTGTTGTTGCTGCTGCTATTGTTGTTAATGCTGCTGCTATTTTTGTTGTTATTGCTGTTGCTGTTGTTGTCGTTTTTTGTTGTTTTTTTTGGTTGCCGCTTTTTTTTCAGTTATGGTTGAATTGCTTCGATTCCAGTAGCTCACTTTTGAATGATTTGAAGGACGTCTGCATGTCCGAATAAATAAAAGCGATAGCTCTTAGGCTTCCTGTGTACTAATGCCGAGGGTAGCAGATTCAACCCCTTCACTAATCAGTAGGACTAACTTGTTGACTTCTCGTCCTTGACTTGGGAACGTAAATTACGAATACCTCAGAAGTCTGAGTGGGTTCTCCTGATGGCGAGGGATACTGGTAATAGATACAGCTAATCCACACGCAAAAATCAGTTCAATGCACTAGAAGTAGCAGTGCGTGTATGGACTACGTTTGAGTCCAAAGCAATTGAAGGCAAAAAATAAATATGATTTAAAGAATTGAGCATCGGTTCTGAAAAGAAATAGAGGATAACTGTCAAACTGAATCGCTCTGAACGCAAGCTTGCTACGACTTCCGGTGCGTGTAGGTTAGCTTTCCCTAGTGACATTGTCCCTAACCATCAGACGAACCCACTCCGACTTCTAAGGTAACTCACTTTGTGATGTCAGTTCTATTTGTGAGTTAACGTCTTTCAAGATATCGTCATGACTATTTTTAACCGTCCACTGTGCTCTCAGTAATCGTCTACATGTACATACAGCCGCTTTGTGCTATTTCAGGTGTACTGCCTACATTGTAGTACAACTCATAGGATGTACGGCCGGCTCAGCTTTTCACACTTTCATTCGAGGTGACAAAGTAAGTAGTACAGACCTGCTTTCTCTCTGTCTGTCTGTCTGCCATTCCGTCCATCCACACACCCATCTGTCTGTCTACCGATCCGTCCATTTATCCACCCATCCATCCATCCACTCACACATTTATACATTCGTCTGTCTGTCTATCCGTCCGTCATAATTCTGTCCATCTGTTCATCCATCCATCCGTTCAACGATCAATTTCCTCTGTCCTCAATACATTCGTTGCTAAAGCCGCCCGCTCATCGATCCATTATTCAGCTCATCCACCAATTCCTCTATCCATCCACCCATTCATTTATCCATCCAATCACCCATCCCCCATCCCTACACCCGCAGAGGTCACCCAACATCTTAAAATGGGTGCCGAATAATTTGAAGAATTTTCTGGGATCGTCTGAGAATAATAAGAGGCGAGGAAGTATCTACCATATAACTATCTTCACCAGTAACCGTCCTTGTCAATGAAACCCTAGCACTGGACGTCCCAGTATCTACCATATAATTACCTTCACCAGTGACCATCCTTGTCAATGAAACCCTAGCACTGGACGTCCCAGTATCTACCATATAATTACCTTCACCAGTGACCATCCTTGTCAATGAAACCCTAGCACTGGACGTCCCAGTATCTACCATATAATTACCTTCACCAGTGACCATCCTTGTCAATGAAACCCTAGCACTGGACGTCCCAGTATCTACCATATAATTACCTTCACCAGTGACCATCCTTGTCAATGAAACCCTAGCACTGGACGTCCCAGTATCTACCATATAATTACCTTCACCAGTGACCATCCTTGTCAATGAAACCCTAGCACTGGACGTCCCAGTATCTACCATATAATTACCTTCACCAGTGACTATCCTTGTCAATGAAACCCTAGCACTGGACGTCCCAGTATCTACCATATCTTCACCAGTGACCGTCCTTGCCAATGAAACCCTAGCACTGGACGTCCCAGTATCTACCATATCTTCACCAGTGACCATCCTTGTCAATGAAACTCTAGCACTGGACGTCCCAGTATCTACCATATAACTACCTTCACCGGTGACCATCCTTGTCAATGAAACTCTAGCACTGAACGTCCCAGTATCTACCATATCTTCACCAGTGACCATCCTTGTCAATAAAACTCTAGCACTGGACGTCCCAATATCTACGATATAACTACCTTCACCGGTGACCATCCTTGTCAATGAAACTCTAGCACTGGACGTCCCAGTATCTACGATATAACTACCTTCACCGGTGACCATCCTTGTCAATGAAACTCTAGCACTGGACGTCCCAGTATCTACGATATAACTACCTTCACCGGTGACCATCCTTGTCAATGAAACCCTAGCACTGGACGTCCCAGTATCTACCATATCTTCACCAGTAACCATCCTTGTCAATGAAACCCTAGCACTGGACGTCCCAGTATCTACCATATCTTCACCAGTGACCATCCTTGTCAATGAAACTCTAGCACTGGACGTCCCAGTATCTACCATATCTTCACCAGTGACCATCCTTGTCAATGACACCCTAGCACTGGACGTCCCAGTATCTACCATATCTTCACCAGTGACCATCCTTGTCAATGAAACCCTAGCACTGGACGTCCCAGTATCTACCATATCTTCACCAGTGACCGTCCTTGTCAATGAAACCCTAGCACTGGACGTCCCAGTATCTACCATATCTTCACCAGTGACCATCCTTGTCAATGAAACTCTAGCACTGGACGTCCCAGTATCTACCATATCTTCACCAGTGACCGTCCTTGTCAATGAAACCCTAGCACTGGACGTCCCAGTATCTACCATATCTTCACCAGTGACCGTCCTTGTCAATGAAACCCTAGCACTGGACGTCCCAGTATCTACCATATCTTCACCAGTGACCATCCTTGTCAATGAAACTCTAGCACTGGACGTCCCAGTATCTACCATATCTTCACCAGTGACCATCCTTGTCAATGACACCCTAGCACTGGACGTCCCAGTATCTACCATATCTTCACCAGTGACCATCCTTGTCAATGAAACCCTAGCACTGGACGTCCCAGTATCTACCATATCTTCACCAGTGACCGTCCTTGTCAATGAAACCCTAGCACTGGACGTCCCAGTATCTACCATATCTTCACCAGTGACCATCCTTGTCAATGAAACCCTAGCACTGGACGTCCCAGTACCTACCATATCTTCACCAGTGACCGACCTTGTCAATGAAACCCTAGCACTGGACGTCCCAGTATCTATCATATAATTACCTTCACCAGTGACCATCCTTGTCAATGACACCCTAGCACTGGACGTCCCAGTATCTACCATATCTTCACCAGTGACCGTCCTTGCCAATGAAACCCTAGCACTGGACGTCCCAGTATCTACCATATCTTCACCAGTGACCATCCTTGTCAATGACACCCTAGCACTGGACGTCCCAGGGGCAGTATCTGCCATATAATTAGCTTCACCAGTGAGTGAGACCGAGTAAGAAACGCTGTTATCAGACAGACAGTGGGATCAACACCTTGTGCCACATTTATTGAAAGACAGAAGATCAAGAGGTTTGGCCATGTCGTTAGAATGCAACACCGTCAACTATAGTATGTCCACATTTGTTTGCCTTCATTCACGATCAATTATTTTGAAAACTGTCTGTTGCATCGTTATGAAATTTTTCCAGCCGTCTTATAATTACCCCCACCCAAGGAATATGTCTTTGATAGGTCCAAAAGCAACTTAAATCATTGAAAGCGGCAACATTTCTTTGATGTTTTGGGGGAAATGTAGTGAATTCACGCTAACAAACTAGTCTTACAGTAAACCACGTTATTTCTGTTAAAGACACAAGTACAAGGCGTAGCCAGGTACGTATGGGAGTGGGTGCAATAAAAAAAGTAGCTTAAAGTAGCATTGCACCGGGTTTTTATCCCATATGGCCCAGTCTCTTTCCGCAGGGCGGAAATCGTGGTACCAAGCACGAACTCCGTATCTCCAGCGACGACCCTCTGGAGTCTCCGAAAAAATGCACTCGTGAAATGAAGGAATCGAACATACAACCCTCGGAGCCCGAGTCAGACAGCTTGACCACTTCACCACGGAGATTCCCGAGAGAGGTGCAATGTGTAATATTAGTAAAGACAGAGAATGTACAGAGGGATGGGGTAAATAATGTGTAAATTGACAGGAAAATAGAAGGAATATATTTCTTACTGCTCGGGATCTTCATACTGCTCGTAGAAAAACCAAGAAGTATAAACGGACTGACCCAAACGGCTATCGACCCGGCAATGTTAATGGACTACGAGATAGATCAGCGATTAAAAAAATAGGCACAATGAACGTTTGTGGTTTCAATAGTAAAGAAGAAGAGCTTATAGAAACAATGGAGGGGAGGAAAATTGGACTGATGGGAATAGCGGACACCAGAACAAAGGGGAAAGGATGCAAGGAGCTCCACCGCAGCTACACGTTTGTTTACTCTGGAGTAGAACAGCAAGATAGGGCAAGACACGGTGTGGGAATAGTCATTGAACCACGGCTTGCAAGAGGAATACTAGAAATAAAATATATATCAGAAAGAATCATAACAGTGAGAATAAAAGAACAAACAATCACAACATATGTACAGATATACGCACCATGTAATGCAAACAATAATGAGCAAGAATGCGAGGACTTCTACGAAGACATACATGACGTGCTAAATAAAATAGATAAGCAGGACAACATCATAGTTATGGGAGACTTTAATGCAAGACTAGGACATAACAGAGTGGGCATAGAAAAACACCTGGGAGCATTTGGAGATCAGCAAAATGAAAGGAATGATAACGGAAGTAGACTGATAGAGCTTTGCAGCCAACACGACCTCTATATAACAAACACATTCTATAAACATAAAGATTCGCAAGTATACACCTGGTATAAATGGAACAATCTAGATACTAAAAGCCAAATTGATTTTATATTAACAAGAAATAACAGAAAGAGAAATATATTAGATGCAAGAGCAGTGCCCAATTTCAGTATAAACACAGATCATAAAGCAGTCGTTGCCACAATAAGAACAATCAGAAGAAGAAAACAAAGAGCAGGAAAATACATGCCATGCGAATCAGTAAACTTAAAAAACCTTAAAGACGAGGCAGTACGGGAAAACTATGAGAAAGAACTAACTGAACTCTTTGAAAAATTACCTACGGAAAGAAAAACAGTGGAAGAAGAATGGGAGATGTTCAAATCAAGCATTTTAAATACTGCAAAAATAACATGCGGAACCACGAAAAAACGCAAAACACGGATAAAGAAAATAACAAGTTGGTGGAACGCAGAAGTAAAGAAAGCGGTAAAAGAAAAAAAATAAAAATATAAAAAGTGGTTGAAGAGCAAACAGGAATGTGATTATAGAGAATACAGAATAGCGAGAAGACATGTGAGTAGAATTGTAAAGAGGGAAAAACAAAAAGACTGGGAAGAGTATGGAGAAACCCTAAATAAAAACTACAAGGAGGCAACCAGAAACTTCTACAAAAAGATAAGTGCAATGCGAACCAGAGGAGTACCCTTTGACCCAACTGAAATAATTAACAGCGAAAATGGAGAACCAATAAGTGAACAAAAACAGATCCGAACAACTTCTCAACATCCCATCAGATGTCACAGGAATTCAAGAGACCTACACAGATGTCACCGATGAACTAGAACCAGACATACTAAAAGAAGAAATTATAGAAGCCATCAGATTAGCCCCATTGAACAAATCACCAGGACAGGATGAAATACCAAATGAACTAATTAAAGCAGCAAGAGAAGTAGGAACAGCTTGGCTACATAGACTATTCAACCATGTTTGGGTAGAACAACAGACACCACGAGACTGTGGAAACGCCATAATTATCCCAATTTGGAAAAACAAAGGCAGCAAAAGAGATTGCACACAATACAGAGTCATTTCACTGTTGAGTCATACTGGGAAAATATTTTGCAAAATTCTTGAAAAAAGATTACGAACTACTTTAGAACCCCAGCTAAGCGAAACGCAGCTTGGATTTAGGAAAAACAAAGGATGCACAGACGCCATTTTTGCTCTTAGACAACTTATAGAAAAATCAATCGAATTCAATGAAACACTCTACTTAGCCTTTGTCGACCAAGAAAAGGCATTTGATAGGGTAGATAGAAACAAGCTGTGGGAAATCCTTAAACAATATGGAGTGAGTACACATCTAACAAACCTATGTAGAAGTTTATACAACAACAGTGAATGCATAGTGAGAGCAACTGGAGGACACTCAGAACCCTTCACCATAAGATCTGGAGTACGACAAGGTTGTGTCCTGTCCCCTCTCTTGTTCATAACATATATAGACAACATATGTAAAGAAACCAGCCAAGCAGAGACAGCAAGAATACCGCATGACGAGAACACAGAAGAAGAACCATCTGCAAATCTAACCATTAGAGAACTCCTGTTTGCGGACGACCAGGCACTAATAGCAAAATCAGAAGCTGAATTACAAGACCACATGAATAGTCTAAACGAAATGTGTAGGGAACATAACATGAAAATTAGCACAAGCAAAACAGAGGTAATGACTATAACTAAAGAAGAACAAACAGCAACAATTCACCTAAACGAACATCCCTTGAAACAAGTAAAAAGCTTCAAGTACCTAGGAAGTATAATATCATCAAATGGCAGATCAGAAGACGAGATCGAAAATAGGTGCAATAAGGCAAATCAACTCATTGGACAAATGGCACCAATACTAAAGAACAAACATGTATCAATAACTACTAAGAAAGCACTTTACAACACAATCTTCCTACCAACTCTGTGCTACCAATGCCAAACCTGGACAATGACAGAAAAAGAGAAAAGAAAAATCACAACAACAGAAATGAGGTTCCTGAGAAGAATACTCAACGTATCAAGAAGAGATAAGATCAGAAATGAAGAAATCAGGACTAAAGTGGGGTTTAAAGCTGCTCTAGATTTTATTAGAAAGCAGCAAGTCAAATGGTTTGGCCATGCAAGTAGATTACCAGTCAACAGCATGCCACAACAAGCACTGCTGTACAGACCAGATGGAAACAGAGGAAGAGGCCGACCACGTAAACGTTGGACGGAGGGAATAACAGAATCCATGGGAATGTCGATATACGAAGCCCATAACCGGGCACTCTCACGAAGTTTATACTTCACCTCGACACCGCAAGGTACAAGAGGAACATGATGAGATGAGATGAGATGAGATATTTCTTACCTTATTTTTCATTTCCTTCTTGTTTCTTCAGGTGCTGGTTAATAATTGTACACAAGTATTCATGTTACTAGGATGCATTTAGCTTTTTATATTGAGCTCGTGAAAGCTTCCAAATAACTGTGCGTTAATGTGCGTATGGAGTGACCAGAAATGATACCGCAATTTAGTCATCATGTTTCCATTTTTAAAGATCTGTTCAGCTGTCTGTGTAGTTTGTTCACACGTACACATGGGTGACAGACCCGCTGTGAGTCTTCGTGACAGACAGACAGACAGACAGACAGACAGACATATATTATTATATAGTATTCTCGACCCAATCTCTAAATACATTACCATTAATCTTATTATGATAATCCCTATTGTCTGTATGCTTTGATACGAACACGAGCCCAGCATTCTGTTGCAAGCCATTATGCGTATTACCAGCATGGGCCATGACCAAAAGCTGTCCTATACTACTGGGCACATATCGCTTCATCTGTCCATGCACTGGTTGCCATTCCTTATCACTTGTGTGGTGCGCATTGATCCACATGTCATCCAAACACACTATGCCATAATTTTCTTTGCGCATTTCCCTTATTTCACGGAGGTATCTGCTTCTCATGGCTCCTAAATGCGGTTGCTCGCAAAGATTATTTCTACCGCCCTTGTACTTTCAAATAGTTAAGATAATGTCCTTATAATTTTCCACAAAGTTGTTTTGGATAGCTCTATGTTATTGTTCTTTCTGAACCAAACCCTAAGTTTTCTTACAGTCACTGTTTCGTTGGCATCCAGCATTTTTATAATGCTTGTTAATCCTGGATATAAAATCCTAAATTTTTATAATTTTAGGAGTCTCTGTGGCGAAGTGGTCAAGCCTTTTGACTCCGGCTCCAAACGTCGTGGGTTCGATTCCAGTTCACGAGTTAAATTTTTCGGAGACTTCTGTGGGTCGTCGCTAGAGCTGCGGAGTTCGTGCTTTCTGCGATGCTTTCTGCGCTGCGGAAAGAGACCGAACCATATGGGATAGAACCCGGTGCAATGAAGTCGACCCTGTCGTATATCAAGCGACTTTTTAAAGCATTTTTATAATAGCTCGCCTTATGACATCTTTGTCAAAACTGTCTACAATAATCTTTCTACCTACCGTTTGGTTATTGCGTGGTGGTTTAATTCCAGATTCTTGCACCCTTTGACAAAATGCCCGTTTACTCAAGCCCAATGCATGCATTGTTCTTTTTTCGGAATTTGTAATAGTATAAAACAGTTTCTTGCGATCAGCTTCTTGACAAAAATATGTGTACAACTTCATAGCGATTCTTTGAAGTGTACAATTTCGCATTAAAGCCCATTGAAAAATATTCACACATTTCAATGTTAGCGATAAGTGATAAGATTTATAAAAAAAAAAAAAAAAACACATATTAATCAGGTTTCATGAAATAACCCACATTTTGAGACACCTCTGAACAGTCTTAGTTTGAACAACGCGGTCGGTTGGCAAAAGGCTAATCCTGTGAAAACACGTACAATATTCAAAATTGAGCCCTGATTGTCTGGCTACGCTGTAATACATGTAAAATTATGAATTTCATGTCAGACCCGTAAATTATATATCTCATATAAACAAACTTTAAAATCTGCTGTAAAATCTCCAGAACAAAAAATTTTTTGTTGGGTGGACATAATGATAAGGTTATATACTAAATTTCATAATTTTCCCTCAGTTGGTTCTTGAGATATTGATGTTTATATTGCGGCAAACAAATGTGGACATACTATACTATAATGGCTCTACATCAAAGATCATCTGCGACGAGACCAAGAGGACGCCCAAGAAGACAATGGATTGACGACATCAAAGACATTGTACAATCACATGGAGACACTATCCAATGCCACCCATCGGGCGCTGGAGCGGCAGTTATTCCTCCCCGCAACGATTGACAGCACAAGTAGGAGATGATGATGATGATGATGATGATGATGATGATGATGATGATGATGATGATGATGATGATGACCAGTGACGATCCTTGTCAAGGAAGCCGCAGTGGCGTAGTGATCAGGCACTTTCCCGACGGCCATACGGTCACGAGATCGATCCGCATCGGGACGGACTTAGATGTGTTTTTTTTAAATTGACCTAAGCTGCCGGGTCGACCCAGCCTAAAATGAGCACAGGAAATGTATTGGGAAGTAAAGGCGGCCGGTGTGGTACTGGCCGCATCAGCCACCTACTGCCAAGGTCGTAGGTTCAATTTCGGGATAGGTCGTTCGGTTCACGAGGGCAATTTGCTCGGAGACTCCAGGGGGTCGTCGCTGGAGCTACGGAGTTCTTGCTTTGTGCGACGCTTTTTGGCAGGCCGTCCTGCGGAAAGAGACCGAGCCATATGGGATAAAAATCCGAGCCATGTGGGATAAAATCCGATCCATACGGGATAAAACCCGACCCATACGGGATAAAACCCGACCCATATGGGATAAACCCTGAGCCATGTGGGATAAAATCCGATCCATACGGGATAAAACCCGACCCATACGGGATAAAACCCGACCCATATGGGATAAACCCCGAGCCATAAGGGATAAACCCTGAGCCATGTGGGATAAAATCCGATCCATACGCGATAAAACCCGAGCCACATGGGATAAGACCCGATCCATACGGGATAAAACCCGATCCATACGGGATAAGACCCGATCCATACGGGATAAAACCCGATCCATACGGGATAAAACCCGATCCATACGGGATAAACCCCGAGCCATATGGGATAAAACCTGAGCCATACGGGATAAAACCCGATCCATACGGGATAAACCCCGAGCCATAAGGGATAATCCCTGAGCCATGTGGGATAAAACCCGAGCCATAAGGGATAAACCCTGAGCCATATGGGATAAAACCCGAGCCATACGGGATAAAACCCTAGCCATATGGGATAACACCCGAGCCATACGGATAAAACCCTAGCCATACGGGATAAAACCCGAGTCATACGAGATAAAACCCGAGCCATACGGGATAAAACCCTAGCCATACGGGATAAAACCCGAGTCATACGGGATAAAACCCTAGCCATACGGGATAAAACCCTAGCCATACGGGATAAAACCCTAGCCATACGGGATAAAACCCTAGCCATACGGGATAAAACCCTAGCCATACGGGATAAAACCCTAGCCATACGGGATAAAACCCTAGCCATACGGGATAAAACCCTAGCCATACGGGATAAAACCCTAGCCATACGGGATAAAACCCTAGCCATACGGGATAAAACCCTAGCCATATGGGATAAAACCCTAGCCATACGGGATAAAACCCGAGTCATACGGGATAAAACCCTAGCCATACGGGATAAAACCCTAGCCTATTGGGATAAAACCCGAGCCATACGGGATAATACCTGGTGCAGACAATGAAGTCGATCGTCTTGCTTTTACCTGACTCAGTGACAAACAAAAAGTAGGCTTGGATCAAGCACGGTATGCAATCAAATATTACAATGTCAATTTCCATTCACTGAGCAGTGAAATAGCGGAAGATACCCTGAAACAAACCAAATAAAACGATCACCCTATATGTCGTTCTCCTGACTAAATGTTAGGTCACATTTGGCGATATGTTAACCTTTGACACTGGATCATTTAAATCCTATTTGACCCCTGCTTCTACAACTCAAAGAAGGACCTGGTGCTGTTCCACAGTTGAACACAACTTGCCAGACGCTGCTCAATCGAGACTTGGGAGTTCACGAGTTCAAGGGCTTCATCGTGGAATTCTTCATCACTTTTGTCCTGCTCTTCTTCGTGTTCGCCACCACAGACCACCACAGACTGGACCACGGCGGTTCTCACGCTATGATGGTTGGTGGTGTCATCATTCCCCTGGTCAACATGGCGGTGAGTATTTAGAGAGTGCACGTTAGTTTCTTCACTGGAATCTCTGACAAATGTCTAGGTTATCTGGACTTGGCTGGCAACATTGCCCGCCTGTCTTACAAACGAAATTAGATGCAGTATAAACTAACACAACAACTGGGTTTTACATGATTAAGTGCTAAGTGATCATTAATCTCTGAACTGATTTAGTGCCGATGGATAATACAACGCCAGATGTACATTCGATTTGGACAGAAGGCCGATGTATAGCCACACTAAGGTCATTGTGTTATTTGTTTGGCTTCATGGCATCTTCCGCGATTTCAGTTCTCAATGAATTGAATTCTACATTATGAAACTTGTTCATTTGATTGTGTGCCATGTTTGGTTCAAACCAATTTTTTGGGGGGCACTAAATCAGTTAAGCGACTTACCGAATCTGCGACGGGCTTATATATAGTATCTTTCCCTATACAACTACCTTTAATTTGATATATAATACAACATATCTGCTACCATATTAACAACTTTTAAGTCATAACTGTAACACAACCCTACGTCTCATTTTCTGCAATCCATTTTTGTTAGGTCCAAACTCACTTCGTTGTTTGTCACTGAATCTGCTAAAATTCCTAGGGGAAAGACACAAATAATGAAAATAAATCCAGCAAACAATAACCTCACCTCCTTTTGGTGAAACCTCACTTCCAGAATCGTAACCATACATCAATGTAGGTATTTATGTAGACTGAGAGGATGGAACAGATAACACGTTAGTTGCTTATCCTTTACATGACGTGGCAGTCAACCCCAGCGTGTTTTGGCTGTTTATGATTTCCTGGCAAGTTTACGTTCAGTAGTTTGCCATTGCTTTCTGAACGACCAGAACTCATCCCTCTGTATGGAAAGCAAAGCATGGCGGTCTGCTTCCAAATCGCCCGCAGCTGTGTTTCGAACGCTGTGTGCGTGATCATGAATTGCATGCGTAACCACAACACTATAGAGCAAGTTGAACAGACAACGATATCAGAATAGAAATACAGCAGGCAAGAGGAACATTTTTAGAACTAGGAAAATTTTAGGGGTCAAAAGAAATTAAATTTAGCATCAAACTTACGAGGGGACTTCACGTGAAAACTGTAAATGGTTTTTTGTGTGCGCGCGTGTGCGTGTGTTTGTGTTGTGTGTATATGTGTGCGTGCGTGTGCGTGTGTGAGAAAGATAGAATGTGAATGAATATGTTCTGAAAAGTACAGAACAAATGTATCATTGTTCGATGTAGTCACCACAGCGTTCAATGCAAGTCCTCCTGCGCCAATAAAGTGCTTGGATTCCAGTACAAAACGAATTCTCTTGGTCGCATGTTTAACCACTCATGCATCACCTTCTTGGCCTTTTCATCGGACCGACAAGTTTTGAAACTTCCTACTCCACTCATACACTTGCTGGACAATATGTTCGGTAATACTTACAGACAACATCTGGGAATGGCGATTCTCATTGTCGATACTATGGTGGTTTCAGAGCTAGACATGTCCAGTTGGGACAATGACGACATACAAATACAAGCGGTTAGAGTTCAATTCTGTCTACCAGTCGTGTTGGTTAATGTTTATACCCGTAACGCGAGTGTGGGTTCCCAGAAGTGGTGGTGCTTAAGTGACATGTTAGGTCACGAGAGAAATTTTATTTTCTGTGGCGATTTCAACGGTAAAGGCAGATCATGGGGAAACATTTCCTCCAACACACAGGGGGAGGACTCGTGACTGCACTTGAAACCATTGACCTGGTTTGTATCAACAGTGGCTGTGTCACCAGGACAGCAAGCCGCCCAAGTGATGAGGACAGTGCTACTGGTCTGGCGCTGGTTTCTCCTTCACTCACTACAGTATGTAGATGGGGTGTCCTAGGGTAACACAGCAGTGACGACCAAGCTTGCAGCATATTGGTGAAGAAAGGCAGAACCAGGCAGCACAAGTCAACGGTCAAGACTTTTCAGTATGACAGTACAGGGCAAGATGTGGTGAGTAAAATAAGGCGCGACAAGCGCAGAAAGCTTCAGGGCAGGAAAATAAGCTGGGAGCAGCCACCTTGGTAGAATTTTGATGTGAAGGCCTGAGTGGATAAGCGCAGTACTGTAAGGAGATGGCAAAATGCCAAGAAGAAAAGAGTTGTCCATCCTAGTCCCTGCATGCACGTAGAAAGAGAGATGCACACAAAAGTAAGCTATTTCAAAAAACAAAAAAAATAACAAATAGTTAAGGTGGTTAAGAATGAAAAATGGGCAGAGGTATGTCAAAGAGTAAGCACAGACAAGTCACTGAAATTGTTTTGGCGACCACATAAAAGCATGAGTGGGGTAGTCAAGAATAAGAGAATTTCTTACTTCCAAGGTGCAGATCTCATCTGGCAGAGGACTGACGAGAACAAGGGCAAAGCCCTCTTCGGACACTATCTAGAGCAGAGACAGCCATGAGAGGCAGAAATCTTGCCAAGGAGGTCACCTCAGACAGGTACAAGGCCCAGAACATTTCGGATGAAGACACAGTGACAGTGAAAGAAATCAAGGCTGTGCTTCGACGATAAAAAAAAAACAGCGCTCCAGGGCCAGATGGCATAAGATACGACGACATCAATAGGTGTACCGACAACGAGCTAGAGAAACTAGCAGACATGTACAACAACAGTATAGGGAGTGCTAGCAACAATGAAGAATGGTTACACAACTATCTGATTCCCTTGCCGAAGCCTGGCAAAGACCACACAAAAATTCAGGGATATCGAGTAATAACCATGCAGAATACAATAGGCAAGCTGCTGGAGAAGTTAATTGCCAGAAAAATATCAAGCCAGCTAGAGAGGCAAGGTGTTTTCCCACCAACACGGGAGGATACCGTCCAAAAAGAGAAACCTGGACAATTGCAGCAGTTTTTGCCCATGACGTCTATGAAGGTTTCCACTCAGGCATTTAAACCTTTGCTGCAGCGATTGATCTTGATCACGCGTACTACAGAGCACCATTGGATTTTTTTAATGCTTCAGCTTCTTGAACTCAAGATAAGTCCTTTCCTCCTTAGTTGGATCGCTGCAGCCCTCTTCCAACGGAAAGTAGTTTTTAGATGTGGCAGTTGGACTTCGGAACCAACAACAATATATCCTGGCCTACCACAGGGATCACCATTATCTCCGGTGCTGTTCAACGCCTACACTGTGAGAATCACCAGCGAGCAGATCACTGGACCAGGGAGGACATTGTCATATGCCGACGATGTTTTAGTGTATCGTCAGGGTAAGGATAGAGATCAGGTTGTTGTGGAACAGCAAATCGAACTCAATCGCATAAGTACTTGGTGTGATGAAGCTGGGGCAATGGTTAACCCAACAAAGGCAACAGTGACATGGTTCTCTTTGAATAATCATATTGTCAACACTCCAACACCAACTGTAAATCTGTGTTCAGAGACTGTGGAAAGAACGCAGGCAATGAATTACCTGGGGATACGTTTTGATCGAAGCCTTGCTTATAATGAGCACATAAACCAGGTGATAACAAAGGCCAAGCGGGGTCTGGCTGCGATGCGGGTGATGGTGGCAGCAAACTGTGAGCAGCGCCATCAATGTCTTCTATACGAGGGGCTGGTCATGTCTGTTTTTGAGTATGCGATGGCGATCCTGACTCGCAGCTGTAAGCAGATAGAAAGGATGAAAGGATACAGAACGAAGCTATGCGCATTATTCTTGGATGTACAAGAGATACAGCATGCTGGGCGATGCGCTACCTTCTTGATTTTCCAACCATTGAAGACAGAATACAAATTTGCAGAGCACGTGTAAACCTCAGAGTTAACGCAAACACACAACATCAACTGCATAGTGAAATTAGGAAGGTTAAGGGCAGCAGGTTAAAAAGAGGAAGGTCGTGGATGGGTCAAGCCGAAGCCATTCTTCAACAGGTGTGTTCACTTGAGGACTTAGAACCTGGCGAGAAGTGGGTACAACTGTCAACAGATTTCTGTACGTCTTTTTTCAGTTTGCATCCATCTAGACAGAAAATGCAGACAAGAAAATCCGGCTGCTGTGGAGACGGAAGTACAAGCGTTGATTTTTGAGAATTCGTTAGACGTGGTGATGCCATTTACACATATGGGTCGGTGGTCCGACATTTGAGAAACCCATGAGCCTGTACGGCTCAGGCCGGAGGGAGAATTGTGAAGGAGGACTCTGGTGCTTTTGTTGAGACCACAAGTAGCCTGACTATGGAAGTAATGGCAGTAAGTAAAGCAATAGCATGGCTCGAGACACAGACATTCTCTAAGGCAGTGTTTCCCAACTTTTTTTGTGCTATGCCCCACGTAAGCCTTTCTAAAATTCCTATGCCCCCCCCCCAAAAAAAAAAAAAACAACAACAACAACATATACATAATTTTTAATATTCAAAAATTGAAATGTCACCAAAGAAATTTTAATGATAGGTTTTAGGAAGAAATCACTAGGAAATTATTGAGCAAACACAGTAAGTAAATTTTCAAAACATTTAACTGAGAACTGAAATTCAAGTACAAAATAATTTTAATGAAAATTTTTCTATATTATTTTAATTATTAGTAATTATTTATTATTTAAATTTAGTGAGATTCTTGCGCTTGATGCTTGCTGCAAAGAAATTTTAAGTCAGGTTCCAATTTAGTTAACTTCAGTCTCAAGATTCCCCGTTTTGTTATATCCAGCCGATTCCCCCCCCCCCCCCCTTTTTTTTAGTAGCAAATCATTTATGGCACTAAATCCGCATTCAACTAAATATGAAGATGGAAATGGTAACAATAGTTCTCTTGCACATTTGGTTGCATTTGGATATTTGATTTCGGTTTCCTCACAAGCCATGTCATCGCTCCTTTTATATTAAATAAAGTTTTAATTGACTCATGATTTTGCATTTCTGCGAGTTCTTCTTGATACTGCATGTTTGAAATATCATACAAATCCACTAACATTGACTGTATCATCCAAGTTGGGAAATCAGTTTGTTTCAAATCAGTCAATTTTTCTTTTAAATCAGCCGATAAAATTTTCAGATGATCGACAATAACATATATAACGGTATCAGTCACTTCACATTTTTGGAGCTAATGAAACTTTACAAAATTTTTGTTGTAAATATATGTCTGACATAATTCAATAAAGGTAATGAAACCAGATATCTTCGCTTTTGCATCGACAAGAGCTTTATTTGTTCCTTGAAGTTGTTTAATTAATATATTTAGTTTTTCAAAGATAAGGGCTAAATAACTCACAAATGCCTTACCATCGAGCGTTAACAGATTTTTCATTTCAGGTTTGTCGCTTAAAAAATCACTAAGAGTATCAAATAGTTCCATAAATCTTTTCAAGCAGTTCCCTTTCGAGAGCCATCTGACTTCAGTGAGAAGTATGTCTCACATGGTCTTCATTTTGTTCTTCACAAAATAACTTGAAGAGTCGTACTAGCTTTAACGGCATTGATATTTAGTACTTCATTTAGACCAGGTGAAGTGTTTTTAGCTACCAGGTTTTCCTGTGAATAACACAATGCACAAGAAGCATTTCTGGATTCTCATCTTTCATCAATTTTAACCAACCATTTTCTTCCCCATCATATTAGGAGCACCATCTGCAGCACAAGATGTTATATTTTTCATTGGTATATTATTGGACGCAATGGCAAACTACTGAGCGTAATCTTGCCAAGAAATCAACAGACAGCTGAAAGATGCTGCTGTTGACAGCGATGTCCTGTAAAAGGATATGCGAAATTAAAAAATGTAAAAAATATTATTGGACAATGAGCAGTCATTGGTATATTATTGGACAATGAGCAGTCAAGCTGAAAAACATCTGATGGCTGTAGAAATGTGGTTTCTGAGGAGAACGTACCATGGACAGACAGATAAACCAATGACCAAGTACTACAGGAAACAAATGAAAATCGTAAATTGATTAGAGAAATTAGACGTAGACAGTCCAAATTTGTTGGACATGTTATGAGAAGAAATGAATTGGAGAACTTGGTGACAACTGGCAAGATCGAAGGGAAGAGACCAAGGGAAAGACCGAAAAGTAAATACCTGGATGACTTGGCCACATGGCATGATCGAGACAGGAACACTGAGCTGATCCACGACTCTGGTGATCCAGTGAAATGGCGAGTCATGGCCGTCCACGCTTTCCGGCATGGTTTTTAGCTTTCTATATATATCTTTGGAGGTAGTGGTGCTTTCTAATGATTTACAGAACATCATTTCTTCAGCAAAATCACCTTTATCAATACATCTTATGTTAGTTATAAGTACGGCCTCACTGTCTCTCAAAGTTGATTCATCCCTTTGCACCAAGAATTTTGTTTTCAGCTTTTCAGCAAGTTGTATTTCGTCTATTCTTCTGCTAACAGTATTGTTACTTTGTGGCATAGCTTTAAAGTTTTTGTCATCTTTTCCCAGAACCGTTTTAAGAAATGCTGATATTGATGGTTTGGTTAAATTCTCCCCTATACTATGACTTTTCCCAGATTTAGCGATGGGTAATGAAATTTGATAACTAGGCTCAAGATTACGATTGATAGTTGCATTATGAGCAGTAAATAGAAACTTTAATGTTACTCTTTTTTCAAAATTTTTCATTAAAGTTTGAAAGTAATTCAAATCTGAATTAATATGAGCATTATTTTTCGCCTTCAAATGTGCCTCAAGATGACCTCGTTTCATTGATTCGTTGGTCAAGCATTGTTGGCATAAAAGACAAAAAGTTGACCGTTCATCGTGAGCAGCGGGTATGAAACCAAATTTTAAATATTCCTCCAAATACTGACAAATTGTTTTCTTGCTTGCACCACTCATTTCACTATGGGCTGAAATAAATAAATATAAGATCAATTAAAAACTAAAAAATATAATATGAATTGGAGTAAACGTAGACTAAAAATGCACATTTAAATATGTATGGCACATTTACCCCAGCGCGCACGCGCACGCACACGCGCGCACACACACACACACACACACTTTTTCATTTAACAATTTTTTCTGGAAAATGATGCTTCTAAAACTGAAATTAATAAAAATTACCAATTGAATTTACGTACCATTTATATATCACTTATATTTATACAATGCATATATGTTTTAAAACAACGAGACTTTTACAACAATTTAATGGACGCTTATTTCAAATTAAAACCAACGGTGAATGCTGAGCGTTACTGCGAAACACTGCAGAAACTGAGATCCCGGCACTAAGCATTTCGCACCATTCAGAACAAATAGCGCAAAATGCTTAGTGCTGGCCCAGTGTAACCAGTAGTTCGCCTCTAACGTCTAACAATGAAATCACGGCTACTAACATGGCGGACAGATCTGACTTATACTGGACGTTTACCCAGCTCGAGTAGAGACTGAGAGTCGTCATCCGGTTACTTAAACTCTGGACGAGGCCATGTTCGAATTGCTCCCCTTAATAATCGAATTGCCCCCCTGAACAATCGAATTGCCCCCCTGTGGGGCGTGGGCCCCACGTTGGGAAACACTGCTCTAAGGCATGTTTCCTTAGCGTCTCAATTAGCATGCTCAAGAGAATAGAGATGGGGTGGATCCGAAAAGAATGGTTGCTATCTCTGGAGCGGTCTCGGCTGGTAAAGATTAGTTTCATCTTCGTGCCAGGGCATGCAGGAGTATAAGGAAATGGGCGGTCTGACAGGTTCGCAGGTAAGGCTACCATGGAGGGTGGACGCGCCATGGACCAGGCTAACATTCTGAATGCTCTAAGAGAAGTAAGGCTTTGCGAGAACTAAGTGATGACTGTGAATCTGCAACCATGGCCAGACTGCGAGAACAGCAAATTAAAAGAGGGGTGGCCAAAGAAGAACACTACGCTGGAAGCCTAAGAAGATTTATAAACCAACACGGAATTGGTGTCGTTAGCCGCTACACGCTGCGGGATGTGCTGAGGAGGGGATCCGAGCACTTATGGACTGAATAGTTCGATGTGCAGTGAGGATGATCTGTCGACTAACTAACTTGCTGGACTGACAGGCATGCATCACCATACTGGACCGTCATTCGTCGATAAATTGCTATAGGTTTCACCTCTTTACTGATTTTTTTTAAAAACGGATAACAGAACTCTGCTCCTCTTTGGTGAATGTCACAATCTCTTTTACAGCAGAATGAGATTGGTCGTTGTCTAGATCCTGATGCTCCTTCTATATCACTGCAGAGTGTAAGCTGGGCTAGCCACATGTCCCACAACACAAGTCATTACTGTAGTACACATCTATTAGTCACTGAACAAGATTGCGTTTGCGCGTCTGAATATCCCTTTAATGATGAACGAACACGGAAACAGGCAACATATATAAATCCAGTAACAGTGGAAATATTGACTCACTTAAAGGAAAAAGCCCAACAGATGGGGCTGGTTATCAACCAAGATAAGACAGAATATATGGTAATTTCAAGAGACGGAATGGCTAAAATCTCTGGCCACATACAAATAGATAATATGACCATTAAAAGAACGGAAACATACAAATACCTGGGTACAATCTTCAACTGCTCCAACATCATAAGGGAAGACATACAAACTAGAATCAACTCTGGAAATAAGATATACTATGCACTACAACATCTACTAAAATCAAAGGCGCTATCTCGTAACACCAAAATCACAATATACAAAACACTGATCAGACCAGTTGTGCTGTATGGCTCTGAAACCTGGAGTACAACAAAAGGAGACGAAGCCTTGTTACAAACCTTTGAGAACAAAATTTTAAGACGCATCTTTGGACCCATTAGGGATACACAAAGTGGAGAGTGGAAAAGAAGAAGTAACAAAGACATTTATGATCTATTTAAGTCCCCGCTAATCACTGGTATCATGAAGGCTAATAGACTACAATGGCTGGGGCATATAGAAAGAATGGAAGATAATAGGGAAACAAAACTCGTTTACACTCAGGAAATAAATGACCGTAGACCCCGAGGTAGACCAAGAAGACGGTGGAGAGATAATACATGTACAGACCTACAAACACTTGGAATCAATGACTGGCAAGAGAAGGTCCACCAGAGAGACGAATGGAGACGGATTGTATTTGCAGCAAAGAACCTCAATGGCTCGGAAAGCTGAAGAAGAAGAAGAACAGTAATTCCAGAATATATCCTCATCACAATCTAACACTCAAATAACACTGCCTACTCAAGGCCTTCTTAATCTAATCCACCACGACAGTTAACCAGCCACTCTCCCCAGTCCGAACTCACTCGATCCAACCCACTCTGGGTCTAGGCCTCAACTCACTTATCCAGTCCCCTGACTCCACACAACACTAGTCCCCTGACTCCACACAACACTACTCCCCAGCCCAAACTGTCTGCCTCACAACCACACTAGCGGGCTGACGCCTCCTCGACTTCCCCCTTAAACTCACTGCCTCCAACCTTCCCGTCTATCTTCTTATTTGCTCTTTCCGGGGACCTACCACCCAGCCTCATTTTACCTCCGTCTATTATTTCTCAGGGCCGGTTAGCTTGTTTATATAGTACCACTTTCGCTTAGGTCCATCACGCCCAATGTTAATGAACCCAGGCATGTTACAGTGAATGTCAAAAGTAGGGTGGCCATTCTTTAAACTGTCCGTACGCACTTAACACTCTTGGTGTCGTTAAAAACAATATTGACAGATTGAAAGGCAATGACGTGGTTATTGTAATTTCTATCACACTTTGAGTTTTTCATTTGAGGCCCACTCATAGAATATTCAATTCTAGCAGTTTCTAGCGTTACATCAGTACTGCTGTATTGATCAGAAACATTGAGAATAGCAAAAACGATTGCGAATAAACTAGAAACATTCACTAAATAGTAGGTCAGCATGGCCGAATTGATAAGAACGTGTGTTTTTAAACATCCGGTGTACTGATGCCGAGGTAAGGGGGTTCAACCCCTACACCTGACAGTTGGACTAAAATCTTGATCTAGTCGTCCTTGACTTGGGGACGAAATCACAAGTAACTCTGAAGTCGGAGTGGGTACGTCTGATGGCGGGGGACACTGTTAATAAGGAAAGCTAACCAACACGCAAACTTCGTCCAGCACTACAAGAAGTAGTGTTTATGAACTACGCTTGAGTTCAAAGCGAGAGAGCGCCAAAAAAAAACACATCTCTAATTAGTGTCTGCGCAAAATATAAGGAATGAAATGGTATAACTGAATCGCCAATATGGAGCTCATGGAGGGAACTGGACAAACTTCGGTGTACCGGACACACATCGAGAAAACTAAGAATAGTGTAACTAGAAAGTCCTTTGTCTGGAACCCACGGAGCAAAAGAATCAGAGGAAGACATAAAACACACAGAGAAGAGAAGTAGATACAGAAATTAACATCTGTCTGTCTGTCTGTCTGTCCGTCTGTCCGTCTGTCTGTCTGTCTGTCCGTCTGTCCAACCATCCGTCTACTCACCCGTCAGTCTATCCGTCCGTTCTGTCTGTCTGTCTTTCTGCCTGTCTGGTCGTCTGTCTGTCTGTTCAGCAGTCTGTAATCGTGTATGTGTGTCTGTTTTTCCCCCCTAATCTGTCTACCCAAGTGTGTATCCGGTTATATATTCATAAATACACACACATGCCTGTTAATACATTAGTCATACCCCCACCCGTCAATCAGTTTAACAATTTATCCATTCAACATGCAATCCACTAATTCACCAATACACTCATTCAACAATCCATTCGTTTAACAATCCCCTCATTTAACAATACAATCATGAAACAATCCACTCATTCAACAATCCAATCATGCAACAATGCTCTCATTCAACAATCCAGTCATGCAACAATCCATTCATTCAACAATCCACTCATTTAACCATCCGCTCATTTAACAATCCACTCATTTAACAATCCGCTTATTCAACAATCCACTCATGAAAAAAAATCATTATTCAACAATCCACACATTCAACAATCACTCATTCAATAAACTACTCATTCAGCAATCCATTTATTCAGAAATCCACTCATTCAACAATCCTCTGACCTGTATATTTTTTCAGGCCGAGCTAACTGGCGCGGCCATGAATCCAGCCCGAGCGTTTGGTCCCGCGGTCATTCACGGAAACTGGGATGCCCACTGGGTAAGTCCAGTCATTTCTATGTCACATTTGTTGTGTGTGGCAGGAGTCAGTGTAAGTTCTGTCACTTCATATTTCGTACATTTTATATTTGTGACAAGAGAGAATGTTAAGTTCTGTCACTTAATATTTCGTTCATTTTATATTTGTGACAGGAGAGAATGTTAAGTTCTGTCACTTAATATTTCGTTCATTTTATATTTGTGACAGGAGAGAATGTTAAGTTCTGTCACTTAATATTTCGTTCATTTTATATTTGTGACAAGAGAGAATGTTAAGTTCTGTCACTTAATATTTCGTTCATTTTATATTTGTGACAAGAGAGAATGTTAAGTTCTGTCACTTAATATTTCGTTCATTTTATATTTGTGACAGGAGAGAATGTTAAGTTCTGTTACCTAATATTTGGTATATTTTATATGTGTGGCAGCGGTTAGTGCAGATTCTGCCTCTTCTTCTTATAATCCATCCATATGGCGCTGGTGATTATGACAGTCCACAGCCTTCTGTCTCAAGCGCTTTCAATCATCTCTGATACCAACGTTCCGCAAAGCCTTGGTGACAAACATCTTTCTTGGTTTCCCATTGCCACCCTTCCTCGGCATGTGTGTACGCAATATAAGTTCTGTCATCTAATATTTCATATAAAGGGTGTATTTTAATGAATGTGCCGTATTTGAAATTATTGCCCGTAAAGTTCATGCAACATAATAGGTAAATCAAAAACTTGGACCAGCAATATTTTTAAACACTGCAGAGTCATTAAAAATACACCCTGTCAGTATGAAAGATTTTGCTTCCCATAAAATTCTATAGTACCTAATTAAGTCTGGGTCTACCTGAGAGCAAGATTGTTGTTTTAATCCCCGTTTATAATTGTGATTAGATTCATAAACGGATGAGTTTATAATTGTTGTTAGATACATAAACGGGTGGGTTTATAATTGTGGTTAGATATATACACGGGTGAGTTTATAATTGTGGTTAGATACATAAACGGGTGGGTATTTAATTGTGGTTAGATACATAAACGGTCGGATTTATAATTGTGGTTAGATACATAAACGGGTGAGTTTATAATTGTGGTTAGATATATACACGGGTGAGTTTATAATTGTGGTTAGATATATACACGGGTGAGTGTATAATTGTGGTTAGATACATAAACTGGTGGGTTTATAATTGTGGTTAGATATATAAACGGGTGGGTTTATAATTGTGGTTAGATACATAAACGGGTGGGTTTATAATTGTGGTTAGATACATAAACGGGTGGGTTTATAATTGTTGTTAGATACATAAACGGGTGAGTTTATAATTGTGGTTAGACACATAAACGGTCGGATTTATAATTGTGGTTAGATATATACACGGATGAGTTTATAATTGTGGTTAGATACATAAACGGTCGGATTTATAATTGTGGTTAGATACATAAACGGTCGGATTTATAATTGTTGTTAGATACATAAACGGGTGGGTTTATAATTGTGGTTAGATATATACACGGATGAGTTTATAATTGTGGTTAGATATATACACGGGTGAGTTTATAATTGTGGTTAGATACATAAACGTGTGGGTTTATAATTGTGGTTAGATACATAAACGGTCGGATTTATAATTGTGGTTAGATACATAAAAAGGTGAGTTTATAATTGTGGTTAGATACAAAAACGGTCGAGTTTATAATTGTGGTTAGATACATAAACGTTCGGATTTATAATTGTGGTTAGATATATACACGGATGAGTTTATAATTGTGGTTAGATACATAAACGGTCGGGTTTATAATTGTGGTTAGATATATACACGGGTGAGTTTATAATTGTGGTTAGATACATAAACAGTCGAGTTTATAATTGTGGTTAGATATATACACGGGTGAGTTTATAATTGTGGTTAGATACATAAACGGTCGAGTTTATAATTGTGGTTAGATACATAAACGGTCGGATTTATAATTGTGGTTAGATATATACACGGATGAGTTTATAATTGTGATTAGATACATAAATGAATGGGTTTATAATTGTGGTTAGATACATAAACGGATGGGTTTATAATTGTGGTTAGATACATAAACGGTCGAGTTTATAATTGTGGTTAGATACATAAACGGTGGAGTTTATAATTGTGGTTAGATATATACACGGGTGAGTTTATAATTGTGGTTAGATATATACACGGGTGAGTTTATAATTGTGGTTAGATACATAAACGGTCCAGTTTATAATTGTGGTTAGATACATAAACGGATGGGTTTATAATTGTGGTTAGATACATAAACGGGTGAGTTTATAATTGTGATTAGATATATACACGGGTGGATTTATAATTGTGGTTAGATACAGAAACGGATGAGTTTATATTTGTGGCTAGATACATAAACGGATGAGTTTATAATTGTGGTTAGATACATAAACGGGTGGGTTTATAATTGTGGTTAGATACATAAACGGGTGGGTTTATAATTGTGGTTAGATACATAAACGGTCGGGTTTATAATTGTGGTTAGATACATAAACGGGTGGGTTTATAATTGTGGTTAGATATATACACGGGCTGGTTTATAATTGTGGTTAGATACATAAACGGATGGGTTTATAATTGTGGTTAGATACATAAACGGGTGGGTTTATAATTGTGGTTAGATACATAAACGGTGAGGTTTATAATTGTGGTTAGATACATAAACGGGTGGGTTTATAATTGTGGTTAGATACATAAACGGGTAGGGTTTATAATTGTGGTTAGATACATAAACGGGTCGGGTTTATAATTGTGGTTAGATACATAAACGGGAGGGTTTATAATTGTGGTTAGATACATAAACGGATGGGTTTATAATTGTGGTTAGATACATAAACGGGTGAGTTTATAATTGTGGTTAGATACATAAACGGTGGGTTTATAATTGTGGTTAGATACATAAACGGGTGGGTTTATAATTGTGGTTAGATACATAAACGGATGGGTTTATAATTGTGGTTAGATACATAAACGGGTGGGTTTATAATTGTGGTTAGATACATAAACGGGTGGGTTTATAATTGTGGTTAGATACATAAACGGATGGGTTTATAATTGTGGTTAGATACATAAACGGGTGGGTTTATAATTGTGGTTAGATACATAAACGGGTGGGTTTATAATTGTGGTTAGATACATAAACGGGTGGGTTTATAATTGTGGTTAGATACATAAACGGGTAGGGTTTATAATTGTGGTTAGATACATAAACGGTGGGTTTATAATTGTGGTTAGATACATAAACGGATGAGTTTATAATTGTGGTTAGATACATAAACGGGTGGGTTTATAATTGTGGTTAGATACATAAACGGGTGGGTTTATAATTGTGGCTAGATACATAAACGGGTGGGTTTATAATTGTGGTTAGATAAATAAACGGGTGGGTTTATAATTGTGGTTAGATACATAAACGGGTGGGTGTATAATTGTGGTTAGATACATAAAGGGGTGGGTTTATAATTGTGGTTAGATACATAAACGGATGAGTTTATAATTGTGGTTAGATACATAAACGGTCGGATTTATAATTGTGGTTAGATACATACATGGTCGGGTTTATAATTGTGGTTAGATACATAAACGGGTGGGTTTATAATTGTGGTTAGATACATAAACGGGTGGGTTTATAATTGTGGTTAGATACATAAACGGGTGAGTTTATAATTGTGGCTAGATACATAAACGGGTGGGTTTATAATTGTGGTTAGATACATACACGGCCGGGTTTATAATTGTGGTTAGATACATAAACGGATGAGTTTATAATTGTGGTTAGATACATAAACGGATGAGTTTATAATTGTGGCTAGATACATAAACGGATGAGTTTATAATTGTGGCTAGATACATAAACGGGTGGGTTTATAATTGTGGTTAGATACATAAACGGATGAGTTTATAATTGTGGTTAGATACATAAACGGATGAGTTTATAATTGTGGTTAGATACATAAACGGGTGAGTTTATAATTGTGGTTAGATACATAAACGGATGAGTTTATAATTGTGGTTAGATACATAAACGGGTGAGTTTATAATTGTGGTTAGATACATAAACGGATGAGTTTATAATTGTGGTTAGATACATAAACGGGTGGGTTTATAATTGTGGTTAGATACATAAACGGGTGAGTTTATAATTGTGGTTAGATACATAAACGGATGAGTTTATAATTGTGGTTAGATACATAAACGGGTGGGTTTATAATTGTGGTTAGATACATAAACGGATGAGTTTATAATTGTGGTTAGATACATAAACGGGTGGGTTTATAATTGTGGTTAGATACATAAACGGATGAGTTTATAATTGTGGTTAGATACATAAACGGATGAGTTTATAATTGTGGTTAGATACATAAACGGATGAGTTTATAATTGTGGCTTAGATACATAAACGGATGAGTTTATAATTGTGGTTAGATACATAAACGGGTGGGTTTATAATTGTGGTTAGATACATAAACGGATGAGTTTATAATTGTGGTTAGATACATAAACGGATGAGTTTATAATTGTGGTTAGATACATAAACGGGTGAGTTTATAATTGTGGTTAGATACATAAACGGATGAGTTTATAATTGTGGTTAGATACATAAACGGGTGGGTTTATAATTGTGGTTAGATACATAAACGGATGAGTTTATAATTGTGGCTAGATACATAAACGGGTGAGTTTATAATTGTGGTTAGATACATAAACGGGTGAGTTTATAATTGTGGCTTAGATACATAAACGGATGAGTTTATAATTGTGGTTAGATACATAAACGGGTGGTTTATAATTGTGGTTAGATACATAAACGGATGAGTTTATAATTGTGGTTAGATACATAAACGGGTGGGTTTATAATTGTGGTTAGATACATAAACGGATGAGTTTATAATTGTGGCTAGATACATAAACGGGTGAGTTTATAATTGTGGTTAGATACATAAACGGATGAGTTTATAATTGTGGCTAGATACATAAACGGGTGGGTTTATAATTGTGGTTAGATACATAAACGGTAGGATTTATAATTGTGGTTAGATACATAAATGGGTGAGTTTATAATTGTGGTTAGATACATAAACGGGTGAGTTTATAATTGTGGTTAGATAAATAAACGGTCGGATAATTCTGGTTAGATACATAAACAGGTGAGTTTATAATTGTGGTTAGATACATACACGGCCGGGTGTATAATTGTGGTTAGATACATAAATAATTGTGGTTAGATACATAAATAATTGTGGTTAGATACATAAACGGGTGGGTTTATAATTGTGGTTAGATACATAAACGGGTGGGTTTACAATTGTGGTTAGATACATAAACGGGTGAGTTTATAATTTTGGTTAGATACATAAACGGATGAGTTTATAATTGTGGTTAGATACATAAACGGATGAGTTTATAATTGTGGCTAGATACATAAACGGGTGAGTTTATAATTGTGGTTAGATACATAAACGGATGAGTTTATAATTGTGGTTAGATACATAAACGGGTGAGTTTATAATTGTGGTTAGATACATAAACGGATGAGTTTATAATTGTGGTTAGATACATAAACGGATGAGTTTATAATTGTGGTTAGATACATAAACGGGTGGGTTTATAATTGTGGTTAGATACATAAACGGATGAGTTTATAATTGTGGTTAGATACATACACGGGTGAGTTTATAATTGTGGTTAGATACATAAACGGATGAGTTTATAATTGTGGCTAGATACATAAACGGGTGGGTTTATAATTGTGGTTAGATATATACACGGGTGTGTTTATAATTGTGGTTAGATACATAAACGGGTGGGTTTATAATTGTGGTTAGATATATACACGGTTGGGTTTATAATTGTGGATAGATTCATAAGCGGATGAGTTTATAATTGTGGTTAGATATATACACGGGCGGGTTTATAATTGTGGTTAGATACATAAACGGGTGAGTTTATAATTGTGGCTAGATATATAAACGGGTGAGTTTATAATTGTGGTTAGAAACATAAACGGGTGGGTTTATAATTGTGGCTAGATACATAAACGGGTGGGTTTATAGTTGTGGTTAGATACATAAACGGGTGGGTTTATAATTGTGGTTAGATACATAAACGGGTGGGTTTATAATTGTGGTTAGATACATAAACGGATGAGTTTATAATTGTGGTTAGATACATACACGGATGAGTTTATAATTGTGGTTAGATACATAAAAGGGTGCGTTTATAATTGTGGTTAGATACATAAACGGGTGAGTTTATAATTGTGGCTAGATACATAAACGGGTGGGTTTATAATTGTGGTTAGATACATAAACGGATGAGTTTATAATTGTGGTTAGATACATAAACGGATGAGTTTATAATTGTGGTTAGATACATAAACGGGTGGGTTTATAATTGTGGTTAGATATATAAACGGGTGAGTTTATAATTGTGGTTAGATACATAAACGGGTGAGTTTATAATTGTGGTTAGATATATACACGGGTGGGTTTATAATTGTGGTTAAATACATAAACGGGTGAGTTTATAATTGTGGTTAGATACATAAACGGATGAATTTATAATTGTGGTTAGATACATAAACGGATGAGTTTATAATTGTGGTTAGATACATAAACGGGTGGGTTTATAATTGTGGTTAGATACATAAACGGATGAGTTTATAATTGTGGTTAGATACATAAACAGATGAGTGTATAATTGTGGTTAGATACATAAACGGGTGGGTTTATAATTGTGGTTAGATACATAAACGGATGAGTTTATAATTGTGGTTAGATACATAAACGGGTGGGTTTATAATTGTGGTTAGATACATAAACGGATGAGTTTATAATTGTGGCTAGATACATAAACGGGTGGGTTTATAATTGTGGTTAGATATATACACGGGTGTGTTTATAATTGTGGTTAGATACATAAATGGGTGGGTTTATAATTGTGGTTAGATATATACACGGTTGGGTTTATAATTGTGGATAGATTCATAAACGGATGAGTTTATAATTGTGGTTAGATATATACACGGGCGGGTTTATAATTGTGGTTAGATACATAAACGGGTGAGTTTATAATTGTGGCTAGATATATAAACGGGTGAGTTTATAATTGTGGTTAGAAACATAAACGGGTGAGTTTATAATTGTGGCTAGATACATAAACGGGTGGGTTTATAGTTGTGGTTGGATACATAAACGGCTGGGTTTATAATTGTGGTTAGATACATAAACGGATGGGTTTATAATTGTGGTTAGATACATAAACGGATAGGTTTATGATTGTGATTAGATACCTAAACAGATTGGTTTATGATTGTGGTTAGATAAATAAACGGATTGGTTTATGATTGTGGTTAGATAAATAAACGGATTGGTTTATGATTGTGGTTAGATACATAAACGACTTGATTTATGATTGTGGTTAGATACATAAACGGATGGGTTTATAATTGTGGTTAGATACATAAATGACTGGTTTTACAATTGTGATTAGATACATAAACGGTTGGGTTTATAATTGTGGTTAGACACATACACGGATGGGTTTATAATTGTGATTAAATACATAAACGGATGGGTTTATAGTTGTGGTTAGATACATAAACGGATTGGTTTATGATTGTGGTTAGATAATTAAATGAATGGGTTTAAACGTGGAAAGCTGTGGAAATATAAACAGTTTGAGAAACAACGAGCAGAAGAGCAGCTGTCCATCCATCCATCATGTGCCATTCCGGTAAGCGTGAACGGTCATCTTTTGCCATCTCACTCGATCACCAGAGTCGTGGATCAGCTCTGTGTTTCTGTCTCGACCATGCCACGAGGCCAAGCCATCCAAGTATTTGCTTCTAGGTCTTCCTCTTGGTCTGTTTCCTTCGATCCTACCAGTTGTCACCAAGTTCTCCAATTCATTTCTTCTCATAACATGCCCAAAATATTTTGACTGTCTGCGTCTAATGTCTCTAATCAGTTTACGATCTTCGTTTGCTTCTTGAAGGACCTGTTCATGGTCTTTCTGGCTATCCATGGTATTCTTTGAATTTTCCTCAGAAACCACATTTCTACAGCCATCAGATGTTTTTCAGCTTGACTGCTCATTGTCCAAGCTTCACATCCTATATAAAGTACAGGTTCTATGTAGCACCTCAACACTCTTTTTCTCGTTTCAATTGACATCTTTTTATTGGTCAGTATGTTTTTCATCTTGCTAAAGGCTACCTTAGACATGGCGATTCTTGTTCTAATCTCTTCATGGCATCTCCCATCAGATGTTATTACTGTTCCGAGATAATTGTACCTATTCACTTGTTGAAGAATATTCCCATTTACTTGTATATTACATTGTGGTATTTCGTTCTTCCTAGTGACGACCATAATATGTGTCTTTTTACAATTTAATTCTAACCCTCGTTGTTCACTGTGTGTAACAACTGCATCTACTAAATGTTGCAGGTCCTGTTCATTGTCTGCAATCAAGACTGTATCGTCTGCATATCTAATGTTATTGATGCATCGTCCCCCCAATGTTGATTCCTTCCATATCTTCAATATTTCTGAAAATATTTTCACTGTACAGGGAAAACAGATCTGGAGACATTACACATCCCTGTCTCACACCTCTCTTAATAGGCTGATATTGGCCTACTTCATTATCAACTCTTATGGCAGCTTGTTGTTTCCAATATATGTTTTTATAAGTCTAAGGTCTTTTCCATCAATTTGTAGATCTTCGAGCATCCTTATCATGTCGACATGTCTTACTTTATCGAAAGCCTTTGTGTAGTCAGTAAAGCAAAGGTGTAGATCTTTGTTTACTTCTATAGATCGTTCAATTACGGTTCTCAGTAAATACACAGCATTTACTGTACCCTTTCCTTCTACAAACCCACATTGTTCTTCTCCTATTTCAGGTTGTATTTTCTTCCTAAATCTTTGCAAGATAATTCTTAGCAAAATCTTCGTGATGTGACTCGTTATACTAATTGTTCGATGTTGATCACATTCCAAGGCTTATGATTTCTTTGGGATTGCAATAAATACAGAATTACATAATTCATGAGGTATATTTCCAGTATCATATATTGTATTAAGCAGACTGGCAACTTTATCTATTCCATATTCTTCTAAAGCATTAATCATTTCTGTTGTGACACTGTCTGAACCGGGGGTCTTGTCAGATTTCATATAGTTAATTAAGAGCATTCTGAACCCCCATCTTCAAAATTGCTGGTCCTTCATTATTATTTTGAACATGGTAGTGTTCGTCTCTGTTGTCATAAAGGTTTTTCATATAATCTGACCATAAATGTAAGATCTGATCTTTTTCTATTATGACTCTTCTATCTTTTGTCTGCAGGCAGCCAGCTGATGTACGTGTTCTTTGATTAGTAAGCGCCTGGATTCTTTTGTGCATTAGTTTCGCATTTTTACAGTTGTGTTGTTTTTCAATTTCTTCGCAGTTTTTCTCAAGCCATGTTTCTTTTGCCTCCCTACATAAGGTTCTGACTTGTCTGTGAATTTCTTCATATTTAGCAGGATTATTTTTGTTCTGTCTTCTTGTTTCCATTAGTTGTACAATTTCTTCAGTCATCCATGCCTTACGGCCCACTTTCTTTAATTTTGGAATAGTTTTTTCTGCTGCACAACTGATTGAATTCTTCAGCATTTCCCATTGATCATCTACATCTTGAAATAGGATCTCTAGATCAGACAATAAATCAAATTTGCAGCTGTACAAGAAATAAAATCACAAAGTCAACGGGATCAAGTTGTTGAAAATGTTGACTTCGTGTTCTTGACTTGGGGACGTACATTACAAGTACCTCAGAAGTCTGAGTGGATTCGCCTGATGGCGAGGGACACTGGTAATAGGGAAACCTAACCCACACGCAAAAATCATCCCAGTGTACTCCGAGTAGAGCAGCACGTTCATGGACTACGCTCGAGTTCTAATCATCATCATCAAGTGCCTGCTAGCATTCATGTCTCTCCACAGATCTCGGTCTGTGGTGTTCTTGATCAACTCTGCTGATGATATTCCTCCATGCCACCGTCTCAATTCATCCAGCATCAGGTCTCTTGGTTTGCTTCTGCCTCTCTTTCCCCTGATCTTTCCAGTTGTCACGATGTTCTCCAATGCTTCACTTATCACATGACCAAGCAAGCGAAATTTAAAAAAAAAAATATTTACCATCCATTGCCCAGAACGTCACGATGACATGAATACGCGGCCGTTAACATGGCCTTCAGATTCACCTTGTCCGTTGTCTGTTCTCTACAGGTTTACTGGGCTGCACCAATATCAGGGGGAATATGTGGCGGACTCTTGTACGACTTCGTCTTCTCGGAGAGGGTCATTGCCTGGTCGAGATACCTTCATGTTGGACATGTTGATAACGACTAACACGACTTCAATTTTCATTTTCTCAAGACATTGTGGCTGGCTTTTACTTTCCTGTAACCAAATTGGTGTGCCTGATTTTTGAAGACAGTGACAAATGGTGCCAAAATATCCTGCCATTTCGTTGACATTTTCTGATAAGACGTGCATGTGTATTAATATGTATTTGTCATTGTTCAATTAAAGCTGTGCTAGCATGGGGTGGCACATATTTTTAGCACAAAAGGCATATAATTTTTACTCAGCGCATGAACTTAGGAAAGTTACGTGATATACAATGTAGGCTGGCTCACAGCTGTAGGCTGAACCACAGTTTGGATGGAGCATTGATTATTATTATTATTATTACTATTACTATTATTATTATTTCTACTACTACTACTACTACTACTACTAGTACTACTACTACTACTACTACTACTAAAACTACTACTACTAATACTACTATTACTACTACTACTACTAAAACTACTACTACTACTACCACCACTACTACTATCACTACTACCACGAGTAGTACTACCACCACCACGAATACTATTACTACAATAATTACCACCACTACTACTTTTAACACTACAATCACTACCACCTCTACTACTACCACTACTGCTAGTACTACGATCACTACTACTACTACTACTACTACTACTACTACTACTACTACTACTACTACTACTACTAGAACATTTCATGGTATGTACTGTAGGCTGGGGTCCGCCCGGGAAGTGAGGTCATTTCCTGTTAAACTGCCTCAATGTGATGCGAACACACGACTAGCAGGCCGGCAGGAAAGCGTGCTAGCCACTCTGCTTCTTCCGTTCCTCATCAAAGGTTTATTCTTTAAATTGGAAACGTGTGAAATTTAATATGTGAATAAACCATACATTATATTAATGGTAACTAACTCTAACTGTTAATGCATACAGATAAAACTAATATGGAGAAAGAAGTGTATGTTATTGAGGAAAAATTGGAGGTGGTGGAAAATGTCGAATGAATATCTTGGTTCATTGATTACCAGCGATGGTGACACAATTAAAGTAATTAAAAGACGAATATCTATTGCTCTTAAAAAAAAACAAAAAAAAAAAAAAAACTGAATAAATTGTGGCGTGGGACAGACAGACCTACAAAAATTTGATTTTTAAGAGCATGCATCTTTCCCATTGCAATATACGTCTGTGAGAACCGGACACTTACTAAAAAAGCTGGACAGCGCATAAATACCTTTCAGTATAAAAGTTATAGACGGGTTCTAAGAATATCTTGGGTAAAGAAACGAACAAATGTATCCATACAACAAGAATTGAATATTGAAGAAGGTTGGCTACTAAAGACGATAAAATAAAGAAAATTGAAATATTTTGGTCACTTGAAACGTCATGAAGGTTTGGAAAGAACACTGATTGAGGGGTATATACCTGGTAAGAGAAGAAGAAGGCCAAAGAGTAGATGGGTGCAGGATGTGGCGGATGATCTCCAGATGGGTGTATCAGGCGCGGGACATCTTGCTTATGACCGAGAAGTTTTCCGGAAGGTTGTTATGGGTGCGAGGGTCTTAAAAGGGCATGCTACTGAATGAATGAATGAATGAATGAATGAATGAATGAATGAATGAATGAATGAATGAACGAATGAATGAATGAATGAATGAACTCCCAACTGCGGCCACGACAACGCGCTCTGTGTGATCAGAAAATGCCTAATATGTTACCAAACCTTTTATGTTTGGTTTAGCTTGCTAACGAAACCTGGCTAATTGTTTCAACATGCCACACATTACATGTGTTGTTTGTCCATCAAGAATGATGATGACCATTCATTTCATCCAGTGGGGTTGAAGGTGTGGAGCCGTGGGTTCTAAGATTGTCTGATAAGGCCTATTTTGGCTCGAAATGTTCTTTGACAATGTGGGCAAAGAATGCTTGACGTCTCTGGAGGAGGATTTCCTGCAGTGGTTTTTCTGTCCTGCCTTTTCTTCACAGCTCTTGCAGTCCTGGTTGCCTCACATATGACTGCACCTTTGCGTAATGATGCACGCCACGAATTTCGGTCTCTGGCTGCAGCCTCTCAGGTGTCATGATGAATTCCAAAAGCATTCAGTGAGATTTTCAGAGTGTCTTTAAAACGCTGGCCACCTTGGGAGCGTTTACCACAACGCAGTTCGCTGTAAAATAATTCGTTTAGGGAGCCTGTGATCTGGCATGCGAGTCAAGTGACCAGCCCAGCGAATCTGATTCTTCATCAGTAGAGTGTGGATACTGGGTATGGATGCTCTTTCTAGGACTTCAGTGTCTGGAATCTTGTCTTGCCATTTAATCTTCAGTAGCTTCCTTAGGCAGACAGTGTGGAAGTGGTTTAATTTCCTAGCGTGTCGCTGATAAACAGTCCAGGTTTCACAAGCATATAGCAGTGTGGATAATACAACTGCTTTGTAGACTTTTAGCTTTGTTTGCAGGCTTATTCCAGTTCTGTCCCATACATTCTTGTACAGTCTGCCAACGGCCGCACTGGCCTTGGAGATTCTTGCATTCACTTCGTCATCAATTGTGGCAGCTTGTGACACGGTGCTGCCTAGATAAGTGAATTTGTCCACAACACTTAGTCTATGATCATTCACTTTGATATTCGGCACAGTGTGATTATTCCCTGGAGCTGGCTGGTACATAACTACAGTCTTCTCCAAGTTGATATTGAGCATAAAGTTGGCACAGGCATGTGAGAAAGCTGAAATATTATGTTGCATGTCCGCCTCTGAGTTGGCGTATAGAGCGCAATCATCAGCAAACAGGAGCTATCTGACGGTGTCGCTGTTAATTTTGGTTTTAGCTTTCAGCTTTCTGAGATTGAATAACTTTCCATCCATACGGTAGTTGATGTCTATTCCAATGTCGTCATTCTCGAAGGCATTCATCAACATGGCTGAAAACATGAGGCTGAACAGTGTTGGTGCCAGGACACATCCTTGCTTCACTCCATTGGTGACAGGAAAGGGTTCAGACAGTTCACCATTTTCCTGTACTCATGCCTGCATGCCGTCATGAAATAGCCGCACTATTTGGACAAACTTTCGTGGACAGCCATATTTTGCCATAATCTTCCACAGTCCTCCTCTGCTGACTGTATCAAAAGCCTTGGTAAGGTCAATGAAAGTGGAGAACATTTCGCAGTTCTGTTCCTGACATTTCTCTTTCAGCTGCCTTGCAACGAAAATCATGTCAACAGTTCCACGTTCTTTTCTGAAGCCACATTGACTCTCAGGAAGAAGACCTTGATCGAGATGGGCTATGAGGCGATTGCGAAGAATTCTGGCGAGTATCTTCCCTGCAATTGAAAGCAAGGAGATGCCTCGGTGGTTGTCACAGGATTGGCGGTTTCCTTTACGTTTGTAAAGGTGGACTATTGACGCGTCCTTGAAATCTTGTGGCATGGTCTCGTTCATCCATATGTTTGTGAAGACTTGGTGAAGCTGCTCTGTTAGGACCGGTCCACCTGCCTTGTATATCTCTGCTTGGATGGAGTCAGGACCAGGTGCCTTGCCGCTGGAGAGTTGCTGGATGGCTTTGTTTACTTCCACTATGGTTGGCAGGCCATGAAGTATCTCATTGGTGGGAACTTGAGGAAGGCAGTTGATGGTTTCATCATCAAAGAAGGGAGTTGCATTTAAGATTTTGCTGAAATGCTCTGCCCAGCGTTGAAGGATTTCTTTCTTATCGGTGACCAATGTTCCCCCATCTGCACTGAGGAGGGGAACTATGGCTGGTGATGTAGGACCATAGACCGCTTTCAGTGAGTCGTAGAAGTTTTTCATATCATGTCTGTCAGCAAAGCCTTGAATTTCATCAGCTTTGCTGCTCAGCCAGGAGTCCCGCATGTGCCGAAGTTTCTGCTGCACTACTCTCTGAATGTTCTTGAAAGCATCTTTTTTATGTTGACTTTGGGTCATTCAAATGTGCCTTGAGGAGAAGATGTTTCTCGGCCAGCAATTGGTTGATGTCTTCGGAATTTTCATCAAACCAGTCTTTATGCTTTCGGGGGGCTGGACCCAGGATATCCATGGCAGTATTGTAAATTATGTCCTTTAGGGCTCTCCATTCTGTTTCTGTATCCTGTTAAGCTGCAGCATTGGGCTTGAGGCGGTCTTCCAGCATATTTTCAAACGACTGCTGCATTTTCTTGCTGTTTAGGCTGGTGACATTCACAGTGTGTTCCTATAGAGAGCTGCTCAGTCGCTCAGGGGGCTGCCGAATCCCACTGCTGCTCCGGTCAGTAGAAGACGACCATATGGCCTGAGCCGTCTGTATACAGGTCTGCGACTAAGGCTGCCAGCGTACCCACGCCTGTCGCTTCACCGCTCGCCCATCGCCACAGGGCTTGAAGGTGATATACGACGTTGGGTGAAGAATGACTTGCGCGATGACTTGGATTAAAGTGAGGAAGAGTTGCGCAATTCGTCGACCTCACCCTTTCGCCTGAGTCCATCTGAGTCCAGTGGCAAGACAAGTCGAGACGACTGGAGACGAATACAGGTGCAGTGATATTACATGTACATGTGGTTTAGAGAGAACAGTAAATGGAGAATATAGTGAGCAGACAAGGCCAGAGAACTGGCGAAGGTTCAAGAATAGTTATGGCGGGTTGTGGTGAGAGTGACGTCTGCAGAGGTTTTGCCCCATGTGTCCGATTTCAGCGTGCATTTGTGTAAAGTTTGCCTTCTCTCTTCTGGGGTTACGGACATATTCGAAACACAGCTGCGGTCGATTTGGCAGCTGACCTCCTTGTATTGGTTTTTATAAAATGGTATGAGTGCTTCTTCTAGACAGATTCCACCCAAAGGTAACGGGTTGTTTCCACCCGTGGGTAGGTTTTCTTTTCCTAACAGGGCAGACGGAAACGTATTTGCCATAAATCAGAGGCTTGGGATTATATGTGTAGTGTAAATGTTGCGCAGAGAAAATAAAGAGAAACAAGAAACTGTCGTTGCAGATGTAAAGTCAGTTGTTTCAATACTGACAAGCAGAAACAGCGCAGACCTAGCAACATTACAAGAATTATGCCTGAAATACAAAAGGGTTGTAATACAATGGATTCCGTCACATTACAAAATACATAGAAATGAAGCCTACAGATTGGCAAAGGAAGGTGCAAGAGGACTTCAGCCTGATAAAGACATAATCATCGATGAGACCAAGAGATTTATAAGACGTAATTATAGATTCAAATGGTAGTCGAATGAACGAACTATATATTCAAAGGATTACAAATTGGGCACTCAGGCCCGTCTTATATTCGGCCTTTCCAATCACTCATCTTTCGTACATCAATTATCTATTGTGCATGTTACAGAATCATAGCATCTAGGTCACTAGACAGATGATGCATAAAACCAATTCCACCGAAAAGAACAAGTAATAATAATCTTCAGACTCTAGCTCACAGGCCACACGCTGAAGCACCGCACGTTTAATAAACTAAAGATAGAAGATACTGATGAGTGTAACTGTGGGACTGGTAAAACGACAGCTAAACATTTGTTGCAGGAGTGTCCAACATATGCGGTACAGAGAAAAGTATTTTGCAATTCGCCCGTTCCATTTGAGGATAAACTCTAGAGAGATTTCAGTAAAGATTAGGTTGACTGCTGCTTTCTGTGTATTTAATCTTATTGACGTCGGAAGGTGAAAAAAGAAGACGGAAGTATCGGTTGCCTTTTTGGCGGTATTGTACTCGAGATTTTTCATTGTGGTTAATGTCCAGTTTACTGCCAAATATCCCGAGTCTGAAGTAGTTAAATTAGTTTCAATTAATTATATTCATTAATCTAGTTTATATTTGTAATTATATATTGTTAAACAATAAATGTTGCCTGTTATGTGACATAGCAATACTATTTGAAGTTCGAACGCATTGTTAAGTGTGACATTTCTTTTTTCTAATGACATTTTATGTTACCGGAAATATTGAGGGGCTCTTTGTCACGAATACTGTTGTATGCTGCTGTATTAAATACAGTAACTTATAAAGTGTGCATTTGTTTTATTTTCCTCTTACTCCTCTTTCTTCTTCTTCTTCTTCTTCCTCCTCTTCTTCTTCTTCTTCTTCTTCTTCTTCTTCTTCTTCTTCTTCTTCTTCTTCTTCTTCTGCTGCTGTTGTTGCTGCTGTTGTTGCTGCTGCTGCTACTTCTTCTTCTTCTTCTTCTTCTTCTTCTTCTTCTTCTTCTTCTTCTTCTTCTTCTTCTTCTTCTTCTTCTTCTTCTTCTTCTCCTCCTCCTCCTTCTCCTCCTTCTTCTTCCTCCTCCTCTGCTTCTTCTTTGTCTCTTCCTCCTTTTTCTGTTTCTTCTTCGTTCGTCGTTGTTATAATAATCATCATCATCATGCGTTGTGCTAATAAGCGTGGACGACCATGGTTCCTCGTGTGACATGATCACCATTCTCAGATCAGGCATGTGTTCTTATCTCCATTCTGCAGTACGACCAAGCCATCCAGAAATTTATCTCTTCTATTGCTCTTTTCCGATCAAGTTTGCCAGTTGTCGCTAGAAATGCCTGCTGGAGCTATGAGGGAGTCTCCGTGGTGAAGTGGTCAAGCAGCCTGATTCGGGCTCCGAAGGTTGTGGGTTCGATTCCGGACTGCATCCTTCAGTTCACAAGTGCATTTTTTCGGAGACTCCTGAGAGTCGTCGCGGGAACTACGGAGCTTGTGCTTTGTGCAACGCTTTCCGCACTGCGGAAAGATACTGAGCCATATGGGATAAAACTTGGTGCTATGAAGTCGACACTGTTGACTTTTAAACGACTTCTTTAAAGTGCTCTGTGCGACGATTTCTTCAAGCAGTATTGTGGAAAGAGACCGAGCCGTATAGAACATAACTTGCTGCAATGAAGTCGATAAGTTGCCTTTTAATGCCTTGTAGCTATGAAGCTATCGTGGGCGTTATCTCTCACTGTTGTTATGTATTCTGACAAAACAGTGAAATACGCCAGGCAATAAATTGCGCAATTTATTGTTACCGTCTTATCTTCTTCTTACAGTCAGTGGCGTTGGTGTTCATGTCTCTCCTTAACCCTCTATCTGGTGTGCTGCCAATTATGAGTACTGATGTTACTTCAATCAATGATACCAAACGTCTAGCATCTTCTCTCTTTGTCTTCCTCTACGTCTCTTCCCCTCCAGCTTTCCCGTTGTGATGACATACTCAAGTCTCCTCCTCCTCCTCATGACACGCCTATAGAATGTGGACTGTCTTATTCTGAATTCACAACGGACAGTTTTGATTTAATTAAACCGTTACTTCCCCTCCTGGTGAGCTTATCGAAAGAACTCAATGTAAAACGCCATCTAGCATCTATTTCCGGTTCAAGATGTCCGACGAGGATAAGTTCGGTTTTATCTGTGTACCTTTGTAGACACACTTTTCTTCCACCATGGAAGTCAGTACCGAGATTAGCCAGAAAATACGCTCTGCTATCAAAGCAAAGCTCATGGAACTTGGCGCTTACGTAGACGATGAACTGCCGGACTATATTATGGTGATGGTGGCGAACAAGAGAAGCCGGACCCAGATGAATAAAGATTTGGGTTTGTTTCTTGGAACTCATACGAGTTTGTTTACTCAGTGGCTGCATAGTCTTCTAGTAAAGCTGCAGACAATTAAAAGTGATTTGGATAAATCAGCAGACAAGCATGGAAAAGGAGGAAAATTAAAAGCTGTCAGGAATAAGCAGAAGGGGGATAGACAAGTTGTGGATGGTCTTGCCTCCATCACGAAAGATCAAGAAAGTGTCCACAATGCAGAGGACTGCGTAGACAAGACGCAGCCGGATAGTGGCAGTGGTGAGGGAGATAAATATCAACATGTAATTGACAGTAGAGAAGCTGGTAGCTCGACCAAATTAATTATCAAAACTGAAAACGACGACAGTCACAATGTAAAACCAGACACAATCACCTCACCTGTGGATGCAGTATCAGAGGAAGGAGAAGCAATGGAAACTGAAGTTGTGACTTCAAGGTCTCTTGGTATAGATACGAACATAACATCCAAAATGTCCAGTGCCTCACAAAGTCCAAGTCATATGCAGTCATATTCTGTCAACAGAAAACGCAAAATGACACCTGAATTAGGAGACACTGGTAAAGAAAGTGGTGTATTTCATCCATACAATCCAGCATTTGATACTACCACAAGTGAACTTACCACAGACAACTCGTCATCATTGCAAGTGACCAGGTGAGGACAATCCTATCTTGATCATCATTGTATGCTGTAAGATACAACATGTTTACTGTGGCAGACATTACAATTTACTTAGTCATTTCATTTAATATTAAGTCAGAGATTCCACTTTCTTTTATTGGCATACCCTTAGAGCAGTGGTTCTCAACCGGTGGGGAATTCCCCCCCCCCCCCCCCAGGGGGGAATTTCAGGGTTTCCAGGGGGGGAATGAAGACCATTTCAAGATCGTGTTAATACAAGAACCGATTACTTGACATAGTTTTTCCCTTCATACTTTACAGTTATGTATGTCTCGTTCTTCTAAAATTCATTTTATAAAGTAAATAGACTCACAAATCATGTTTTATGTGGATGTCTAGACTTGTTTTAGTATATGCTATTACATTTGCCTTCCACTTTTACGTATACTGTGTAGGGGTGAGGGGATTTTTTAGATAGAAAATATGAAAGGGGGGGAATGATGTTCTGAAAATACGGTGAAGGGGGGAACGGGCCAAATTTTTGATAGGAAGGGGGGGAATGGCGTTCTGAAAATATGGTGAAGGGGGGGAATGGGCTAAAAAAGGTTGAGAACCACTGCCTTAGAGGGTATTTTTTGGTTGGTATTTTTATGAAATGGTAAGGGTGCCAGTCATTCAGAAAACAATGGCAAACTACTGAACTTAAACTTGCCCAGGAATCACGAACAGCCAAAACATGCTGGGGTTGACTGCTACATCCTACAGAGGATATGCAACGGCCCTCTTCCCTGACAGTCATGTGTCTCATGATCCATCCAGCAGAAATAAATCTGGGTTGTGAATCCAGTTAGTTCTCACTCCCATCATTATTATCTAGTTCCACACCTCCTTCATACCGTTCCTCCACACACCTTCAAACATTTCTCATACTTCCTTTGTACCTTAGAGGATGTGGGATTTTTCTGTATGATGCTGGATTCTTTTTTTTTAACATTGTAAATGTTCAACTATTGTGGGGGGGGGGGGGGGGGGGTGCTGCTTTACTACCCATGAGTCCTGTCATTTTAGTCAGCATCTGGGGGTCTGAGGCCAGTCTCCCTGGCCGAGGGGTTAGCAGATTTTCTCCACAACCCTGAATACTCTCGTGGTTGACGTGAACGCACAAGAATTGGAAGCGGTTCGAGTCGCGTCAGTGACTTATGAGAGTATGGAGCCGGTTGCTCAGAAAGTCGTGGCGTGCTGATGAGCGTAATCTAGCCTAGGAATCAACATACAGCTGAAAGATGCTGATGTTGACTGCAATATCCTGAAACAGGATGGGTGGGGGGGGGGAATCTGTGGCCTGAGGGTAGTTTCACAATCCTGACATACCAGGTTTGAAGTCAGAGCTACAGTTGGTTTAGAAGGAGACTGCTTTGTGTTGGTTTTCACAACGGTATGAGCATCAGCTGGTGAGAAAATAGTGGCAAACTTATTCATTTATCCAATCACGTATCCTTTGCAGAACTTCCCTCCCATAACAACCTTCCTGAAAACTTCTCGGTCATAAACAAGATGTCCAGCAATCGGAGATCATCTGCCACATCCTGCACCCACCTTCTCTTTGGCCTTCCTCTTCCTCTCTTACCAAGCATATACCCCTCCTTGATTGTTCTCTCCAAACTTTCATGACGTTTCAAATTATCAAAATATTTCACTTTTCTTTATCGTCTTCAGTACTAGTCAGATCTTGCCATATTGATGCATTTGTTTTTTTTC
This sequence comes from Cepaea nemoralis, assembly GCA_014155875.1. Classification (NCBI taxonomy): domain Eukaryota; kingdom Metazoa; phylum Mollusca; class Gastropoda; order Stylommatophora; family Helicidae; genus Cepaea; species Cepaea nemoralis. Next base: position 46,218 of record JACEFZ010009905.1, read on the forward strand.
TGTATCCAAGATATTCTTTTGTGTCACCATTGTTGGTAATTAATGACCCAAGATATTCACAATTTTCCACCACCTCCAACTTTTCCTCATTAACATATATTCCTTTCTCCATAGTAGTTTTGTATGTATGCATTATTGTTTGTTTTTGCTTGGCAGAACTTGCCAAGAAACCCTAACAACCATGAAAGAAAACAATAAGAAAGAGTGGCAACCAACTGACCATATACTTGCCTAGAATATCAGTCAAAACATGCTGGGGTTGACTGCTATGTCCTGTAAAAGGAGATGCAATTAAACATTTTAAAAATTACATTGTTTTTCATCTGTGTAGCAATAATTTACCTGTTTTGTTTCAGAAAGAAGCCAATGCAATGATTCTAGTTTTAAAATAAACCTGCGTAGCTTTTTCAGTCTGTTTATTGAAATAAATAGCCACGTCTTTATTTTCTTATTTCTAGAATCGGGATTAAAATAAAAACAGCACTTATGAATTCATTTGAATTTTAACGGGAAATTGGGAACTATTTAATTCCAGCTTTATTTGAAATGGCAGTGCGGTCACTGATTGCGTTTCCGTGTTTATGAGTCTACGAGGACTATTGTACTTCTTCCGTTTGAAAACTTTGACAGGTATGTTAACTATTTTCTTGTCAATAGACAGACTGAAAGACTTAACGTTCAAGTCTTGTGCTTGTAGTTTTAGTGTTGAGTTTCACTGAGAATTGCTTTGTCATCTTTTGATGTGATGTGAATTGCTATGAGGTGTCATTGACATGTGTTCAGTTTGACAGTTAAAGTTAGTTGCATATACTTTACAGGACATCGCAGTCAACACCAGCATTTTTTGCTGTTGTGATTTCTTGGCAAGTTTATGTTCAGTAGTTTGCCATTGCTTTCTGAACGGCCGACACCCATACCATATCATAAAAAAACCAACACAAGGCGTTTTCTGCCATATCGTCTGCAGCTCTGTTTCGAACACAAGTAAGCGGAATTACGAACTGCATCCATAATTCTATAGCCACGAAGCCTGCAAATTTGACAGATTATATCTATTCTTCATTGGGAGATGAAAGGCAGAAGAAAGATTAGTTCACTTCTTCATGTGGCCTTTGATAATTTACAAATGTAAATGACTGAGAAGCTGGAATGCAAGGCTCTCAATTTCTAAAGAATGGATTCAAACAGTGATAAGGAATTTGTAAAAAAACAAAAACCATATCTAGAACTTTGTGATGGCAGCAAGAGTAATCTGTCTAGCCCCTAAGAGGAACTAGCAGTGGTAAAATCTTCTTCTGGTGCTACTGCCTTTTATCCCCAAATGGAGCATAATTCTGTAGTGTACATATATATTTTTCTCAAACTTAACAGTATCACAAAAGTCATTTTGATATATGCTTGTTTCAAATATTTCTCTAGCTAAGCAATTGGGTTTTAAATTGCCTTTTTTTAACATAACAAATTTGTTAATAGAAATGTCTTGTTATTTAATGTTTCTTCTTTTGTCTTGTATCCCCCTTTGAAACACAGGCCTTAACCAAGTCACACACACCAAGGACTCCTATCTCTTGCTGTCCCCTGCAGCTGACTCATTTCCTCCCTGTATTATTCAACTGTCTCTAATTCTCTTTTTCTTGTGTTTTTGGGTATCCCTCTATTTCTTTTGCTCTGTGGGTTTTAGAGAAAGATTTTCTTGTTATACTAATAGATTTTGTCAGTGTGTCCCCAACACCACTGTCTTTTCCTCACATCCTTTGGGGGAGGGGGGGGGGGAGGTGTTATGTGGTTATACATTTTGGGACTGGTCAATTCAGAAGTTCTTCAAAGTATTCAGCCTGTCTGTTAATTTTATAATTTTATCTTTGTTGGTGGGAACTTTTTTATTACTGTTTCCGATCAGTTCACTCAGATAATATTCTCAGGCTACCAACCTTGTGATACTGCAAAGGTTCCTTTGTTGCTGCTACTCCTACCTTAACTGCTAGGCCATCTCAATAGTGTATTTTATTCACTCTTATCTGCTTTGTAGCTTCTTTATTGGCTTGTTTGTCCTTTTTATGGACTCAGACTTTAGTAGCTTTGGTATCGCTGCTGTTTAAATCTGCTTTTTAAAAACTTTTGTTTTAAGGGTTTTGGACATTAGCCATGCTTTATGTTTTTGTTATCTTTATTCTAGGTAAATCAATGTACATGAATCATTCCAAATGCTTTTGGCCTGCAGTCTCCTCTACTCACCTTGTACCTCTTGCAAATTCTGGTATTTATTAGAGACCATACATTTTCTTGATTTTTGAGATATCCTACATTGTATTGATTTCCAGTGTTTATAAGATATGTATGTTTTACTTGAGTTTCGTCTTAACTTCACTTAATTATCTGCAGATGACGATTTGGACCTCTAAAAAAAATCTAAATTTCTTGCTCATACACATTTGATCAATTTGATTTTCTAAATTTTGGTCAGGTGATACCCACATTGCTTTTATGTATTCTTGTATGTAGAAAAACACTTCCTCCTGTGACATATTGATTCACTGCAACAACAACAAATGTATTAATAATTCTCCATTTTCATTCATGCCCCAAGTCCATTTTTTTCCATGATCGCTTCATAACCCGTTTTATCCAATCCGATCTTGACATTTAAGTCACTATCAAAATGTTGATACTACTGTTTCTTAGGTTACCCATAGAACTTTAAAGTTTCATGTTGAATTTCTCCTGAACTGATTCACTCTTATAATTTGTTGGTGTGCAAGACTGGATCACATTCATGTTTTCTTTCTCTGTTGTGTTTCTAAATGTTGCTGTTATTACTCTAGAACTCACTGATGTCCACTCTTTCCTGCCTCTTTAGATAGCATTATTGCCACTCCTTTACTGCGAGGGGCATTTTTCTCTTGTGCATAAGCCTGAAAACAGCACTGTTTCTTCCTCTTCTTTTGCATAATCCCAAAATGCTAATCTTGTATTTAATTTCCCCTACCTCTTGTGCTGTCTTTCCCTGTGAATCCCAGTTCATGCATAGTTGTAACATTCTAGATGCCAATTCTGATTTTCTTAGGCAGAAGGAGGTGAGTCTGTGATCCAAACTCCTTGATAGTTTTCTCCACATCGTGTCTTGTTATTTCTATGTAGATAGTTAAATTTCATTCAGAAAGCAATGGCAAACTACTGAAAGAAAACATGCCAAGAAATAACAAACAACCAAAAAAGCTTATTTTGATTGCAACGTCCTGAAAAGGATATGCAACTAACTTTAGTTAAATGCACAAATGTTCTGCAGATATTTATGTGTGTGTTTGAGCATAAGTGTATAAATGGACTTACCGCTAATAGACTGTTAGAAAATAAATGTGAAGATAGCCATAGAATTGTCCATTTGTATTGCAGGAAAACAAGTGGTGATGGGCCAGAGAGAACAACACATAACGAGGATACAGAGCTTCCAGAACACGATGACCAGCCACCACAGAAGCTCATCAGACTGTCAGAATCTGTCCAGTTAGAGGATATCAAACGAGCCTTAGCTGAGGTGTTAGAGAAGAATGCAGTTCAGAATGACGACATTGGTCATTTTTCTAGAATGTTGGAGTCGTCTTTAAGAAAATTGCGGCCGCAGGATTTGACTTTGGCGAAGATGCGAATTCAACAGGTTTTGTGTGAATTTGAAACTGTAGCATTTCAAGGGGAAAATATGGGGGGAAATCAGCAAACTGCAAGCATTAAAGAGCAGACATCTTGTTTAAGTAATGAGTCGAGATTCAATAGATTTGGTAAATATTCGCAGTCTTTAATAATGGATTCAAGACGTGAATGTATAAGAAGTTCCTTAGAGGACAAAAATACTTCTGCTAGCCCACAGACAGATGCTTGCCTATTACAGAAGAAGGAATTGCATGAAAATTCTGATCATCAGGTAGACAATGAAGGCATCCTTAGGCCAAAGATCAACTCAGACAATCTAGATAACCATTTGACAGTAACTTGTGAATACTCCAGTTCTGACTCTAGGGTGAATTCAGAGCCACAGTGAATCTCATGTAGACAAAGTAATCTTTCATTCCAAGGCAGTAAATTCACGGAAATCTTCATCAGCTGCAGAAACAGCAGAAAGTTCTTTAAAAGTCTACGACTCTGGAGTGAGGTTTGGAGACAAACTCCAAAATCAGTCACCGCAGTCTCCAGTCTCATTGGGTAAAGCAGTCATTGGATCTCCCAGTTCAGTTCATTCATGCCCAGTCAGCAACACTTTGAGCCTTCAAGTCAAAAGAAATTTTTCATCTACTTCTCAAGAATCAACTGTTTCACCTGTAGACCTCCAGTCCAGGCCGGGGTCTTCACACATCCATAGGAGCAAAGTCTCGGTCAAAAATAAAATCTTGCCTTCTATATTAGTGAACTCCATACACAATCACAGACAATCTGAATCTGCCGAGTCTGTGTCAGTTTTGCGGCAGAGTTTGAATAAGGACAGCTCACCCAGACCTGCAGAATCTTCGAAGCATGACAATCAGGACTCTCCAAAGCTGTATGGGCCCGAAGCTTTAAAAGTCATGGCCAAAAATCTGAGGATTACGGTAATTAATAAGCGGGCGGTGAAGTCACCCCAAGAGTCCAGCTCAGATGATTCTGACGATGAAGAGGACGAGGATAGTTCAGATAACGATGATGAAGAAGACAATGTCAAAGTAAACCACAGCAGCATTACAAAAGAGAAAACTGGTACCAGAAACTCACAGCACAGAAAAAAGTGATTTCAGACATCTAAAGTATAGGTGTGATTAAATGGTAAGATGCCAGTTTCTTGTTGAAAATGTTAGCATGTTATTGTGTGAGACACCCATTGTGTCAAGTTGTTCATGAGTCAAGTTGTTCAACTGGATGGGCAGCTTGTGCTCACTTCTGTACTAGTCGTCATCAAATGCCGTGCTCTGCTTCTCCAAATCTTCTGATCTCCAACAGCATGAATCAGTTCACATGCCGACACCTTTCTGTGTCAAGACAACAGTCTGTCAAGACTATTGTTTCATTGTCTTCCTTGGGATGCAGAGGTGTTTCCAAGGCACCAGGGCCGGGTTATATACTGGCCAAGACCTATTGACGCATCCACGTCGAGTGTCCTGGGCAACAGGTCCCTGCGGGGTCCTGGCTAAAGTCAATAGGATCGCCGATTCCTCCGAAGTCGGAGAGTGTCTGCCTGTACGGCGAGGAACCACCAGTCTGCACACCAGTAAGCCAGACATGGGACAACGGATACTCACGCAAAACTCAGGTCCTGTATGACATCACACTGATGTTGGACAACAGGATGCCTTCATCCGACATACAGGACTTCGCGTTGGAGCTCAAGCCAACGAACACAAGCAAGCAAGCATTGTCTTCCTTGATGTATGTATTTCCATAAATCTTTCTTGTTATCACAACATAACCCATACCTCTGAAGTCAGATTGGGGTCGCCTGATGGCAAGGGACACTGGTAAAAGGGAAAGCTAATACACACGCAAAATTTAGTCAGTGCTACTAGAAGTAGTGTGTGTAGACTACACTCGAGTTCAAATCAAATAAGCGCAATAACAAAAACTTATTCCACTTTTCTTTTCTCATGTTGTGGCCTTTCGTCTATGCTAGCAACAACAGCCAAATGCTAATTTTGAATAAATTAATGAGCTCTCTACGCAAGCTGCTGGTCATTTGCTGTCATCATGGGACACAATTTCACACATGCAAATTTGGTTTTCCTTGGCGGGGTTCATCAAAGTGAAGGCCATGGCCAATCCTTTCTTTGTTAGCATTGTGTTTCCAGTACTTGATTTTTTTTTTTTTTTTTTCGTATCCCTTAAGGGATGTTGCAGTCAACACCAGCATTTTTCAGCTGCTGTTGATGTACTAGGCAAGGTACTTGATTATGGCAGGTGAAAAAAGGTGTTGGTCAGAATGTCACTTAACCATCGACATGTCATTATCTCTGTGTCAAAAACTGTTTAATCTTCATAATCAAAAGTCCTTAGATGTTAAATAAATCTAAGCAAAGGACTCCTGTATATCTTTAAGTGTATTGGGTCTCTTCTCATCTCATCTTGTTCCTGTTGTACCTTGCAGGTGTCGAGGTGAAGTGTAAACAGTGGGAGAGTGCCCGTTTATGGGCTTCATATATCGAGAATTTCATGGCCTCTTCTTCATTCTGTTAGTTGGTAGCCTAGTTATATGGCCAAACCATTTCACTTGCTGTTTTCTGATGAAGTCTAAATCTGCTATAACACACGCACACACACTTACTTACTTACTTACTTACTTACTTACTTACACTTTAGTTCTCATTTCTTCATTTCTGATTTTCTCTCTTCTTGATACATTGAATATTCTTTTCAGGAGTCTCATTTCTGTTGTTGTAATTTTTCTTCTCTATTTTACTATCAGTGTTCAGGTTTGGCATTGGTAGCATAGAGTTGGTAGGAAAACTGTGCTGTAGAGTATTATTTTAGTATCTATTGATACATGTTTGGTCTTTAGTATTGGTGCCATTTGTCCAAAGAGTTGGTTTGCCTTATTGCATCTATTTTTGATCCTGAATATTGAGCATATATATCAGTTTTAGGTTAAGTCAATCTGGGAGCCAAGGTTAAAAAACAAAATCCACTTCAGTATGGATTCAATTGCACAAACAGCAGGGAAGCAAATCTTTACATTTGCATAATCAATAGTTTTTACATGAGCATTATCAAAAGTCTTTTGGTGTGTATAACCAAAAATAAATGTTGTTTTAAAACATGGTGCAAATTTGTTAGTGTTATTTTCATGGCGCTCATTTCCTGCTCTCCGATTTATGTCTTGAATTTGTACTCCAGATGTGAACCTGTACTGTGACAGACATGAACCTGTACTGTGACAGACATGAGCCTGTAATGTGATGGGCTTGAATATGTATTGTGACAGGCATGAATCTGTACTGTGATGGACATTATTGTGACAGACATATGAACATGTACTGTGGCAGACATGAATTTGTACTGTGATGGACATGGGGTGGGGGGGGGGGGGGGGGGCGCTGCATGGTCTCGAGGTATGGTGTCCGCCTTGAGTGCTGGAGGTCCTGGGTTCAAGCCTCAGTGATGCCAGGATCTTTTCTCATGGACTTCTAGTAACAAATTTCCCCTGGTCTCTGGGTAGTGAGATCGGACGCCCGTGTGTATTGTTGTGCACGTAAAAAATCCCTTGGCAGTTGGAAATCGAATAAGAGTAGCCTAACGGCGCTGCTCGGGCAAAATTTTGAGTTAAAAATCTACCCAAAGTATTTCAGGATCCTCGGCGGTGCTACGGAGTTCGTGCACTGAGCTGAGTTTCTCCAGACAGGTTTGAGTTAGGAGGACAACGGGGCACTTATGGGTTGCACCCGTGTGCCGTGATGTTGATCCATCAACTAAACATAAACATGTACTGTGACAGGCATGAATCTGTACTGTGACAGGCATGAATTTATACTGTGACAGGCATGAATCTATACTGTGACAGGCATGAATCTGTACTGACTGTGACAGGCATGATTCTGTACTGTGACAGGCATGAATCTGTACTGTGGCAGGCATGAATCTGTACTGTGACAGACATGAATCTGTACTGTGGCAGACATGAATCTGTACTGTGACAGGCATGGACATGTACTGTGACAGGTATGAATATGTACTGTGGCAGGCATGAATCTGTACTGTGATAGACGTGTACTGTGGCAGGCATGAATCTGTACTGTGGCAGGCATGAATCTGTACTGTGGCAGGCATGGACATGTACTGTGACAGGTATGAATATGTACTGTGGCAGGCATGAATCTGTACTGTGATAGACGTGTACTGTGGCAGGCATGAATCTGTACTGTGACAGACATGAATCTGTACTGTGGCAGACATGAATCTGTACTGTGGCAGGCATGAATCTGTACTGTGACAGACATGAATCTGTACTGTGGCAGACATGAATCTGTACTGTGACAGGCATGGACATGTACTGTGACAGGTATGAATATGTACTGTGGCAGACATGAATCTGTACTGTGATAGACGTGTACTGTGGCAGACATGAATCTGTACTGTGACAGACATGAATCTGTACTGTGATAGACGTGTACTGTGACAGACATGAATCTGTACTGTGACAGACATGAATCTGTACTGTGACAGACATGAATCTGTACTGTGACACACCAGAATAATGGATTGAGATGGTGGCATAGAGAAATATCATCAGCAGAGTTGCTCTGAACTCCGAGGACAAGATCTGCGGAGAGACATGCATGCCTTTGCTAGTTTGCATGGCACATGATGATGATTAATAGAAAAGGTTTTATAGAGAAGTTAGCCTTATGTGGGGGGGGAACAGGCAAGAGAGGCCGAGGATAACGGAGAAAGATGTGTTGAAAGTTTAAACAGCTGGACCAAAACATCATATAAGCAATACTAACTTCCTGTAAATATTAAACGACAGAGGATTGGAGGGTCATGATCACCAATGTCTGCTCCAGGCCCGGGGCTTGAGGAAAAAGAAGAAGATACAGCTATGTTTGTGTAATTTGACTGAATCCTCAGTTTATTGGTGTTCCTGTGTTTGGGTACATTGTACAGTCACACGTGATGACACTATCCAGTGCCAGCCAATGGATGCTGGAACATCAACTATTTCCCCCCATGACTCTTGACAGCAAAAGTGGAAGATGATGATAACTGTGATTGAGTGTGTAAGAACATTCTGCTGATTTAAAATAAAAAAATTTTTATTTTTCGCATATCCTTTACAGGACATTGCTGTCAACATCAGCATCTTTCAGCTGATTGTTGATTTCTTGGCAAGATTACGCTCAGTAGTTTTTCTGCTGATTAGCTTGTCAAAATATAATTAGACAAGATCATAGCTTGTTACACTAGTTTTATGATCTGAATAGTTTAACAACCAATAAATCAGATGGCTTGGTCATTTAACAAGATTATCTCAAGATAGTGGCCCACAAAGAGCTTTAGCACTTAGACAAGATGAAAACGGAGCAAGAGGTTACTCCTGAAAACTGGATTGATGGATTATCTGAGGCTGTAGATGCCAGCATGTATGAAGCAAGTACCAGAGCTCTCATCTTAACAGGTGTTTCTTATTGACCCAAAGCAGAAAGTCAAATCAGAGATGAAGAAGATAATACTGTAGACATCAAGATCAGGGTAATTCTGCGGCGAAGGGGTTACAGACACAATTTGTAATCCCACAGACCACATTTGAAACACTGCTGCAGGTGATTTGGCAGCAGAACGCCTTGCGTTGGGTTTCATACAATGGTATGAGTGCCGGTCGTTCAGTAAGCAATGGCAAACTACTGAACATAAACTTGCCAAGAAATCACAAACAGCCAACGAATGCTGAGGTTGACTGTGACATCCCGTAAAGGATATGCAACTAACTTTCTGCTAATTAATATAAATATGACTATTAGGATCTCGGGTTCATTTCACCAAGCATCACAACATTATGGTATATTATTTGTATTTTGTTTGGTGTTTTGGTTTTATTTGATCTCTCTATAGTTTCTCCAACTGTTCCTGTAGCAGTTATTTGTATTATGTTGGTGTTTTGTTTAATCTCTCTGTAGTTTCTTTAACTGTTGATGCAGCAATTATTTGTATTATGTTGGGCATTGTGACCAGCATGTCCTGCATATGGTTTATGTGGGTACTGATGCCTCACAGCACATGCTCAGAATGTACATAGGGTGAAGGGGATGGGTTTCCACTTTTTGAAATGGAACGAAAAAAACCAATTTTATTTTCAAAACGTTAAGAATTAGGCATGCAAGCCTGTCTAACATCCTACATTTCTTATTGCTTTCCTTTCACATATTATTTCCTTCATGCATCATTTATGATGGTTGCCATGGACCTGAGTCAGGCTTGGCAATGGTATTGTAATCTGATTGACTGTTGCCATGATTATTCCCTTTATCTTTGTCTTTTGTGTGTTCAGATCTAGTTCTTATCTTGACTAACTTGTCTTCTCGTTGTTTTAACATTCGTACTTCTGTCATCCACAGGGCATTACTACTGCAAGCCGTGGCAGAGGTGGAACACTCAATCGCTGTCAAAAGAAGAGTGTCAGTGACAAAGCCAGTATGTCGTGACTATTCCAGCGAAGAGTATACTCCAAAACGAAATTGGTCACATGACTGTCTGCATGAGGAAAGCCCACCTCCTTATGATCCTTCTAAAATATCTGTGCTTGACGGAAGCAGTCATGTTGATTGTGTTTATAAGAGTAAAGAAACCAGACACCTCAGACGCTCTAAGTGCTTGCCAGCTCATGAGGATTGTCGAGAACTCATATCCAGGTGCAGACGTGAAGAACTTTTGCGTTCTATTGGCATTGTAAGAGACACATCTCTGCCGCCAGGATCTTTTAAACCACTTGCAACGGACATGAGTTGCCAGGAAGGAGATAACAAATTCACTGGTAAGAGAGAAGTGAGAGATGGTAATAGCTCCAAGAACATTCAAAACTTTCAGATAACAAACAGTCTTGCTTCAGGGGGATCTCCTAGCCAGGTAGAGAAACATCCTCCACAATTAGCAGGATCGTCACTGCATGTGCCCGAAGGTTCAGCCTCTTACAAAGGCACCAGAACCTCCATCACATCCAGACTGGGCAAACTGCATATGGAAAATAAAGACTCGTTTGATGATGATGATGGTTTAGATGCCAGAAATTCTAGAACGGGTGACTTACTGTTCAATTCTAAACTTCGAGATACTATAAATAGTATAAATGCACAAGAAAAACTAAACCTGATAAAAAGTCAAAAATTTGCATGTATTTCTAGCCCATATCAAGAACAGCATGAGAAGTATTTCAGTTCACTTACAAGCAGGAAACAAGAATGTTCTAGATCTGACAGCACTGGTGTTTTCAGTGGCGCTTCTTCTCAGAGTGAACGTGTAGAATATACTCCAAGAATCCCAGAAGGGGTCGTTGTACAGTTACAACATCAGCATTCACAAGAAACCCCACCTGGTAAAGTTCAGAGTTATAACCTTGGGGATGGTGAAGATCCAGCGGAAGCTGGGGATCAAGAGCCTCCTCTGCTGGTGAAGAATTTTAGTGGTGATTCTAGATTTGATTCAGATGTCAATGCTACAAGACAATCAGCAGAAGGTGATATGAAAAAGCATGAACAAGAAAAGACGAGGCGGGGTATCACGTTCATTGTCACGCTTGATGGAGTTGATGAAAGTCAATTTCATTCTGAACATGCTGGTGAAGGGAAGTTTGGTTGTGAAGTTGATAAGTCAAGACAACCTGTATTTGAAAAAGTTCATACAGGACATAATGGAAACATGGGTAGCCTGTCAGAGAAAATTGAGTGTCCTGTTGTATCTGCATCAGTGGCTGTAGCACAAGTGGTGACATCTGGTCTGAAGCAGTTATGTCGGGAACATAAGTTGTTGGATCTTCAAAGTGCAGTGGCTAGACCTGAACATCTAACGTTCTTTCAGAAAGTGCAGTCTCTGAAAAGGGCAGCAGTTGATCCGTTCTTGCTTCCCACAGAAAGTCACCCAGCATTGCATTGTTTGAGGGACCTTGGTGATGATGATGCTAAACTAGCATCTCTTCAAACACTGGGACATTATTCAACAGAGGTTATGTTGGATGAGGATGATGAGTCAACTCACCAGCAACAGAAGTTAGAGAGATGTAAGTTCTGGCCAGCGTGTGCGGCAGGTGATTCATGTGGCTACTATCACCCAACGACACATTGTAAGATGTTCCCGAACTGTAGATTTGGAGATAAGTGTTTGTTTATACATCCGAACTGCCGATTTGATTCCACGTGTGTGCGTCCTGACTGCCCTTACACCCATAGCAGTCGGCGTCGGCCAGCTTGCGTTAAACGTTCTGTTGCCTTACATAAGTCACATAATGTGCTCACTCCAATGCCTAAACCTCGTTTCCCTGGGCCTTCATACTCAGGGTCCCAATCAACTTGTCGTTACTTTCCCAACTGTCGGAATGGGAACTGTCCGTTTGTACATCCCAAACCATGTCGGTTTGGCTTGGCATGCAAAAGTCTGTCGTGTCCTTTCCTCCACCCAAATGTGCCTGATAAGAGAATGCTTAAGTGGCAGGCACGTTGTGGAAAAATGGAAGATGTTCCGCTAACAGCATCAAGCAGTTTCAAATCTGCTGGTTTTAGAGATCATAGCTCAACACGGACAAGTAAATCAACAAAAGTGTCATCAATAAGCCGGTAGAGTGTTTTTTGTTTATTAATGAACTTGTTCCATGGGAAACATACGTGATCAGTTGTTTGACCAAAAGGGAGACACACTGTCATCTGCCAGTCTCAGAGTGGAGGGTTGGAGGTGCCTGGCTAGAACTAACCAAGCTGTCTGTTGCAGTGAGAGTAGAGTGGTGCCAACTGACGGTCGATTCACTTGATGGCCAGTCCCTATAGATTCCTCGATTATACTTGCTGACAGACTGCTGTGTCTGCAGAAAGATTACTGTGCCAGGGAGTTTCTTCTTCTGCTTCTGTTGTCATTCTTCTTTTGTACATCCCAAACCATGTTGGTTTGACTTGACATGCAAAAGACTATCATGCCCTTTCTTCCACCCTTGTGTTTCTGATAAGAGAATGTTTAAATAGCAGGCTTGTGTTTTCTTTCTCTTCTTCTTCTCCCTTTGTTCTCACATAACTATATCTATCTTGCTTATAAAGTGTGCAGATATCTTGGATCTTTCTTTCTGTCATTTACTGCCAATATAGTACCTTGTGGTGTATGGCTCAGCCTGAGGAATTAAGGCCGCCTGGCTAGTGCAGTCACTGCGAACTGTGCAGGTTAGGGTTTTCTTTTTACCCCCAACAGAAAAAAAAAAAACTCCACACCATACCGAGTGTTCAAACCTGAGTCTCCCGAAGAAGAATCCGGCATTCTAGCCACTCAGCCAGCTGCTCCTCTTCTTTCATTGGCAATGAATAAATCCATATTGTTTGTGTACAAGCATCTTGTAGGGTCAGTAGACCAGGACAATGTGTTCCATATTTGTTCTCTCCACCTGCACAGATTTCTGTTTGTCCAATCTGAAACAAACTGCAAATGTGTTTGTTGACTTTGGTCACCTGAGAGCTCAAATGGGTTCCCGGGAGATGAAAGTGAAAGAGTAACCATGGAACAGCCTCGAGAACCTCCTCTGTGGACTTGATCCATGGGGGAAATCCATCTCTTTGTTTAGGCTACTGAGGATAGGACACTGATTGCAGAAGGAGGTGTATTTCTAAAATTTGAACGAATGTATCCATTTTAAACATTAGTGACTGTGGCTCTGAGAAGGAGGTAGTGAATGCAGTTTCGCAATGCTGACATATTGGGTTCCAAGTCAGCCGTAGACGATTTGGGAGCAGATCGCTTTGTGTAGATTTTCACAACGGTATGAGTGTCTATCAGGTCGCTTTATGTTTGATTTTCACAATGGTATGAGTGTCTGTCAGATCGCTTTGTGTTGATTTTCACATCGGTATGAGTGTCTGTCAGATCGCTTTGCGTTGATTTTCACATCGGTATGAGTGTCTGTCAGATCGCTTTGTGTTGATTTTCACATCCGTATGAATGTCTGTCAGATCGCTTTGCTGGGAAGGTTAACCCGGTCAACAAATGCCCGCAGAAGTCGGATGTGTCGGCCTAACGGCACAAGAATGCAGCTCTGCTGTAAACAGGCACAATGCAATCACGTCCGGGGGAAAAAAAAACTCTGGATGGACGAAGAAGAAGAAGATCGCTTTGTGTTGATTTTCACATCGGTATGAGTGTCTGTCACTGAGAAAGGAATGGCAACCAACTGAATGTAAAATTGCCTAGAAGATCACACACTGTCAAAAAAGGTTGGGGTTGGTTATGATGTCCTGTAAAGGACATGCAACTATTATCCATTTTAAATGAGTCAATTAGCCATTTCAGTATTAACAGGACAGGAAGTTGAAGTAACTTGCTTTACAATAAATTGTTTGTGTCACCACTGGTACCTTGCCATCTTGACAGACGATAGTTTGTTAATTACACTTTAAAACAAGGACAAATTATACCTCTCCATAGCACAAAGCCTGAGCTGAATTGTAGAGACCACGTGTTGCCAATGCAGCAAAATCCTTCTCTCAGTCTGCCTAGTTTACTCCAGAGGAAAGGTAACACAATATGTCTGGAACAACAACAGCTGCAGAAGCCACCACATCTGTAAGGCAGTGTTCCATTTGTCTGCCTGTCGAAGCTTTGATCCTAGAATCCCCTGCCTTGACATTTAGTCTATAATTTGCATGTCCTCACACCAGAATATAGCTTGTACACTCCCAATTGCGCTCGCCAAATGTGTTGCATTGTTTTGTCAAGCTTGTGGTTCTGTACACCTGACTAGCATATGTTCAGGTTTTCTTTCCCTAGCTTTTGAGTGTCCCCAGTCTACCTACAAGACATCAAGTCCATGCATCTCTTCGTCGGGTTCCCGCCCTCGGACCTGTCCAACATGGGAGACCCTACCAGTAGCTTCGCTATCATCGCCAGAGCTCTTGGAGGTCATTGAAACATGCAAGCCATTCCACAACAAGGGATTCGCAGATTTAATTCTCTGTTGTCTCGCCCTCGTTGGATGATGTCTATTTTCCTTATCTATACTTGCTATTTATCCATACTTGCTGTAAGCAAGGTTTGTTTGGGGCCTAAGTTTGCATTCCAAAACCAGATGTGTTGCCTTGGTATTTGTGTTGTTTAGCCTACCCTTGATGTTGTCTGTCCATTGTTTTCTTGGTTTCTCTATGGCTCTATATCCAGATTGTTTTACTTGTATGCTTTTATCAGTAGATGATCAGGATTCATTTTCATAAGATGTTTGATCCAGTTGATATCTTGTCTCTCATCTTTGATAATGTTGGTTGGGGCTGAGGATTTTTAAAGAGTTCAGCATTCAGTGATCATTGTTGGTGTCTGCCATATGAAACTGAAGGACTCTTGTGTTCATTCATGATTGATGGTGTCTGTCAGAATGAGTGAGGTGGTTTTGAGCCAGCTAGCCCTGGCCATTACTAGCATACTTGGGGTATGGTGTCCGCCTCGAGTGCTGGAGGTCCCGGGTTCAAGCCACGGTGAGGGCCGGGATTTTTTCATGTAGACTTCTAGTAACAGAATTGCCCCTGGTCTCTGGGTTGTGAGGCCCGTGTGTATTGTTGCGCACGTAAACAATCCCTTGGCAGTTGGAAATCGAAAAAGAGTAGCCTAACGGCGCTGCCCGGGCAAAATTTCAAGTTAAAAATTTACCCAAAGTATTTCATGATCCTAGCCGGTGCTACGGAGTTCATGCACTGAGCTGAGATTCTTTGGGCTCAGGCTTGAGCTAGGAGTAGAACGGAGCACTTATGGGTTACACCTGTGTGCCGTGATGTTGATCCTTCAACTAAACTAATCGCCAGCAATACAGCTAGATTGGCAGTGCTAACCCTCCATTAGGTACAAGCCTGGGCCTGACCATGTCTGCAGTTATTACACCTCTCATATGTTGTTCCACGTATATAGTATGTATAGAAAGTCCCTTCACCAGAGCCAGCAGGGTAAATGAAACAGAGGGAGACTTAAACACACATGAGGTAGGGATTAGAGACAGATTAATGATATAAGGAGGACATGGAAGAAGCAAGATAGGATGGCTTGGTGTGAGTTGGTTGAGGCTATACGTCCCAGCATAGGATAATTGACTATATGGTTATCCACATAGCGGGTTCTGTTGGATGTTGTTATGTTTTGTTACACGTTATTTAAACCCTGTACATACTGCCAGCATATATGTGTATATTTCTTTACTACTGTTATATGCTTTTATCACGTTTTCATTACAAATCTTTTGTAAATTGTAATAAGTGAAGACTTAAATATTTGGTGTTGGTCCTGACGTTTCTGTTGTTCTTTCTCCTATAAACAGAGCTACACGTAGCACTTCGGTAAATAAAACAACAGGTGGTCAGTGTGGCTGAATGGATAAAAACATGCGTTCTTAAATATCCAGTGTGCTGATGCTGGGGTAAGGGGTTCAACCCCTACACCAGACAGTTGGACTAAAATGTTGACTTCTTGTCTTGGTGACGTAAATTACAAGTACCTCTGAAGTCAGAGTGGGTTCATCTGATGGCGAGGGACTGGTAATAGGGAAAGCTAATCCACATGCAAAATGCAGTCCAATGCTACTAGAAGTAGTGTGTATGCACTACGCTTAAGTTCAAAACGAGCGAGCACAACAAAAAACAATAAAACAATACAACTATCTACTTACATAGAACCTAGTCTTATCTATTTATCTTTTCATCCATCAATCTATATATCTACTTATGTATTCCTCAGTCCACACACACTTCATACATATCTACTACCTTCCTCACATTTGTTGTTCTTATAATCCATGCTTTGTGGCGTTGGTGGTCATGTCTTTCCACGGTCCTCTATCTTGAGTGCTGTCAGTCATTTCTAATACTGATGTTCCTCCATGTCATGATGTCAATCTGTCCAGCATCTTCTCTTTTGGCCTCCCCCTGCCTCTCTTTCCCTCTAACTTTCCCAATGTGATGACATGCTCCAGTTTTTCCCTTCTCATGACATACCCAAAGATTGTGGACTGTCTTCTTCTAACAGTAACCAGTTAACTTCTTTCAAGATATCTTCATTGCTCTTTCTAGTTCAGTGGTTCTCAACCAGTGAATAATCTCCACCCAGGGGGGAATTTAGGGTTTTTCGGGGGGGGGGGGGGGGGGGGGGGGGGGGGGATTTCAAGATCGCGTTAATACAAGAACCGATTACTTAATATTGTTGTTCCCTTCATACTTTACGGTTCTGTACATCTCACCCTTCTAAAATGCATTTCATAAAGTAAGTAGACCCACAAATTACGTTTTATGTGGATGTCTAGACTTGTTTTAGCAAGTGCTATTAAATTTAGCTTCCATTATTACGTATACTGTGTGGTTTTTTTTTTGGGGGGGGGGGGGGGTGGAGATTTTTATTTAGGAAATACGAAATGGGAGAATGACGTTCTGAAAATATGGTGAAGGGGGGCACGGGCCAAATTTTTAGGTAGGAAATAAGAAAAGGAGGGGGGATGACGTTCTGA
Source organism: Cepaea nemoralis (assembly GCA_014155875.1). Lineage (NCBI taxonomy): Eukaryota > Metazoa > Mollusca > Gastropoda > Stylommatophora > Helicidae > Cepaea > Cepaea nemoralis. The sequence goes on from JACEFZ010009905.1 coordinate 63,382, forward strand.
AAATATGGTGAAGGGGGGCACGGGCCAAAAAAGGTTGAGAACCACTGTTCTAGTTGTTCTCTGTGTTCTGGTAATTCTTCCGTAAAACCACATCTAAACAGCCTCCACATAATTCCTCACGTGTCTACTAATTATCAATGGTTTGCTTCCACACATCAGAATTGACTCAGTATAGCTCCATTGCATATTACTGGCGCTCATATGGAAAGCAAAGAATAGCAACCTACCATGCATGTCATAAGTGGCAATTAGGGAGGGTTGGCATGGACTCGTTACCTTCCCCATAGAAAACTAACTGCGCAATCCAACCAGTTATTAACATCTACAGGGGCTTTGACACGAGATGGTTCAGAACCAGTTCTGCAATGGGAAGCAGAGGAAGAATATCAATTTACATTTCTACTTCCCTAATGATTCCGGCCCAGCTGTCCACGGCCCGCTCACCAGCCTGACCGCCCACTTACTATACAAGTAAACAACTCTTTTTACACGTTTTGGGGTAAAGGGTATATTTTTAATGACTGCAGTGTTTGAAAATATTGCCGGTCCAAGTTTTGTATGCACCCTCTGTAAAGTTAATGTAACATAATAGGTAAATACAAAACTTGGACCGGCAATACTTTCAAACGTTGCACAGTCATTAAAAATACACCCTATACAAGGTGCTAGACCCATATTGTTATACACTCGATGGATGATGTGGTCAATATCACATCCGCAGTATTTACTTCCCAAAACACTTCCCGGTTCCCAATTGAGGCTGGGTTGACCTGATTTTGAAAATCGCAACCGATGCGGCTTTGAGCTCAGGGCGTCCGGACTGGAGGGCAGGTGCCTAGCCACTACACTAGCTCAGATCCCAGCTACTTGTATGCTTGTCTGTACACTTCTGAAGCTGGTCATAGCCTTGAGTCTTTCAGCGGCATTTTCTAGGCCTTGAAATTATTGAGACTATATTGCTAGCCTATGTTATTATAGACTAATTCGCGCTCGGTTTGTCATGTGGCCACATTAAAAGACATGATACTCTTATTATAAACCATACGGGAGGGCAAGAGATACAAGTGGGAAGATAATATCAAGAAATGGATGAACATCAGTCTCACACAAAGTCAAGGCGAGACAGTGTTGGGGATCCCTTGCAGCTAACCTTCATTGCGGAGACGACACCTGATTGATTTATTGTCATGTGATCTATGCCATGCCAATTGCCTTTATTTCTCATAACATTTCCTATACCCATTTTCTGGTTCGATTAACCTGCAAATTCAGGTCAGTTGTAAAATAAACTGGAGAACTTGGTAATAACTGGTGAGATTGAGGGGGTAAAGAACAAGGGGAAGGCAGAGAGGTGAATATCTAGATAGCTTGGCCACATGGCATGGTGGAGACAAAAACACAGAACTGATCCATGACTCTGGGAATCGTGAAAGATGGCGCATGACCTCCCACGCTTATAAGCATGGCACATGATGCTGATAATTTTTTTTTTTTTAAGTTCGCATTGAATGAAATTTACAAACATTCACTCTGTCGGAATATAGTGCTAGTCTTGTTTTTATAGACCAGTGGTTACTGCACGTGATTGATCAGTGTCCCCGCCGGCGAACTTTACTTTTCTTAACTATTCCCTGTTGCTCATTATAGGCTGGATGGTCATGGGAGCATGGGTCGGTTCTAAAACAAACCCGGTCAAGAGGTAGACGCCAACACGTGACCACTGACCGGCAGCCTAGTGTGCTAGCGACTGCACCACAAACCACATTGACGTAATGCTTTATGATCGAACCTACATCGATATTGGACATAAAAAAAAACCTTAAACATGTGTATCTGGGCATAAATAATTTTTTCTCGCATACCTTTACAGGACATCGTGTCAAAAATCTGCACTTTCAAATGATTTGATTTTTTGGCAAGACTACGCTCAGTAGTTAAAATTTCTTTTTGAACGGCCGGCTCACATACCCCGTAAGTTCCAAGCGGCGAGAACCGCTACAGATTCCCGCGCAAGTTACATACCTCACGTGGATATACGGGGATTACGGAGAAAGTCGCTAACCCTAGGCCAGGGGGTGGGTACAACATGTATAGCTGGACACAAATAAGGTCCTACATGTATATCTAATAAAGCCTCACATGTATATCTGGACATAAATAAAGCCCCACAACATGTATATCTGGACATAAATAAAGCCCCACAACATGTATATCTGGACATAAATAAAAACCTCACAAATGTAATTGGGGGAAAAAAATAAAAGGGTCACAACATGTATTCTGGCATAAATAAAGCCCCACAAAATTTATATTGGAAAAATAAAGCCACACAACATGTATATCTGGACATAAATAAAGCCTCACAACTGTATATCTAGAATAAATAAAATCCTACATGTATATTGGCGAATAAAGCCCCCAAAAATTTTAAATTTGGGCATAAAATAAAGCCCCACAACTGTATATCTGGAAATAAATAAAGCCCCCCAAATGATATCTGGAAAAAAAAAAGCCTTCAACATGTATATCTAGTATAAATAAAGCCTACTGTATATCTGGAATAAAAAAAGCCCCACAAACATGATATCTGGACAAAGAAGCCTCACAAACATGTATATCTGGACATAAATAAAGCCTCACAACATGTATATCTGGACATAAATAAAGCCTCACAACATGTATATCTGGACATAAATGAAGCCCCACAACATGTATATCTGGACATAAATAAAGCCCCACAACATGTATATCTGGACAAAAAAAGCCCACAACCTGATATCTGGACATAAATAAAGCCCCACAACATGTATATCTGGACATAAATAAAGCCCCACAACATGGATATCTGGACATAAATAAAGCCCCACAACATGTATATCTGGACATAAATAAAGCCCCACAACATGTATATCTGGACATAAATAAAGCCCCACAACAGTATTCGGCATAAATAAAGCCTCACAACAGTATATCTGGACATAAAAGAAGCCCCACAACTTATATCGGAAAAATAAAAACCCCACAACATGTAATCTGGACATAAATAAAGCTCAAAACGATATCTGGACATAAAAAAAGCCTCACAACGTATATCGGGGCATAAATGAAGCCCACAACATGTGTGTGTGTAAAATAATAATATAGCATATCCTTTTTTACAGGAATAGCAGTCAACACCAGCATTTCGCCGTGTGATTCTTTGGGAAAATTTACGTTCAGTAGTTGCCATTGCTTTTGAGGGGACCGGGACCAATACCAACGCAAAATCAACGCAATGCGGTCTGCTGCCAAATTGCGCGCAGCTGTGTTTCGAACACGGAATTACGAACCGTGTCCGTAAGGCTCTTCGCCACGGAGACCGGCACAACATGAATATCTGGACATAAAATAGTCCCACAACATGTATATCTGGACATAAAATAGTCCCACAACATGTATATCTGGACATAAAATAGTCCCACAACTTGTATATCTGGACATAAAATAGTCCCACAACATGTATATCTGGACATAAAATAGTCCCACAACATGTATTTCCGAACATTGAATAAAGTGCCACAACTACATGTATATCTGGGCATAAAATATTAGGTCCCACAACTACATGTATATCTGGGCATAAAATCAAGTCTCACAAAGTTATGTACATCTGCACATAAAATAAAATTCAGGGCATCCGTCTATAACAGTGGTTCTCAACTTTTTTTGGCCCGTGCCCCCCTTCACCATATTTTCAGAACGTCATTCCCCTCCCCCCTTCCTATCAAAAATTTGGCCCGTGCCCCCCCCCCCCCCCTTTTCACCGTATTTTTAGAACGTCATCCCCCCCCCCTTTCATATTTCCTATCTAAAAATCCCCCCCACACAGTATACATAAAAATGTAAGGTAAATTTAATAGCACATACTAAACCAAGTCTAGACATCCACATAAAACATGATTTGTGCGTCTACTGACTTTATAAAATGAAGTTTAGAAGGATGAGACGTACTTAACTGTAAAGTATGAAAGGAAAAACAATATCATGTAATCGGTTCTTGTATTAACGCGATCTTGAAATGATCTTCATCCCCCCCCCCCCCCCTGGAAACCCTAAAATTCCCCTCGGGGGGGGGGGGGGGAAATTCCCCACCGGCTGAGAACCACTGGTCTATAACATAATAAGTCCTTGGTGACCCAAATGAGGACTTCAGAGGTCACAAGGTCAATATCACGACATCATCATCAGCGTGTGCCCTGCTAACTAGCCTAGGTGTTCACATCTCTCCGCAGATCTCGGCCCTCGATGTTCTTGATCAACTCTGCTGATGATATTCCTCCATGTTACCGTCTGTCCTTCCAGAATCATTTCTCTCGGTCTGCCCCTGTCTCTTTTCGCATTGATCTTTCCAGAAGTCGTATTGTTTTCCATCAATGGAGATCCACCCCTCTGTCGTGTCTCCACCTTATAGTGGTAGGGGGGCGTCCAATGACCCCAAGAGCTATGTCGACGTTAGCTGCAGCTACTGGTAGGGTCTCCCATGTCGGACAGGTCAAGGAACAGGAACCAGACAGACAGAGACACAATCCTGCTGGTTTGTAGATAGGCTGGGGACAGTCAAAAGAAACCCTAAAAGATTCTTGTGGAAGTCGGATGTACTGAGCCACAGACTTGACGAACCAGTGCAAAGTAATTCACTTTATGGTGTCAATGGACATACACGGGTCAAGACTTGGTAGATTCTCCATGCGGTGCAGCATTGGCCTCCAATTCTGGCTGTTTGAAGCATCGCATGCGTGAAGCTCTGGCGCCGATTTTGCACCCTGCTGGTACCTACGCTTGGAGAGGGAAAGGAGAGCGCTGCAATACAGTTTCCGTTGAGATGGTATTTTAATACCTGGTCGGAAGGGAAGTCTCTACACAAGCGTCACCTCGATAGATGCAAGACCTTTTCACGGCCCAGGCGATGTTAACATTAATACCCCGGACTCAAAAGTTAGAACTCACTTCCAAAGGTCTACTAATCCCTAGGCGTCATGTGATGACATACCCTCTATTTTATGTTGTTAGTTTGTAGATGCCTAGCTCTTTAAAATTGTACGGTGTGCAATGATGATAGATCATTGTGATAATGCCTACTCTGCTGGAACTTATAAAGTAGGCCGTATAGTCGCTAGCTTGGCAAACTTTGAAAGACTGAAAACCCCCACCCGTAGCAGAATAATTAGTGTGTTTTACAGACAGAAAGCAAACCTGGTTCTTAAAAAGTGCTGTTGCAAAGTCGAATTTTCGACACAGAGAAGCTAGTATTAAGGCTTTGTTGTAAACAGGCACAATTCAACCAACTTCCTCTCAATACGAGCGAGGAAGGAGAAGAAAGAACTGTTCACGAGACTATAGATCTAAGGTGATCTCGCTCAGAAACCACAAAGAACTTAAATATCCATTCATTCATTTATTTACAACTTTTCATTTAACCCTTACTCAAAGTGTTCCCAAATTGTGCAGAAATTCCCTTGTGTGGAGAACAAATGGGAGATAATTGGATTGGTGTGAACATTTCGAACAACTGTCACAGTCCTAGATTTCTAGGGGATTGAAACTCGGGCTCATACAGGCAACAAACTCCGTTAGATACAATTTAGCATCATTTATTTACATACATATTATAGTACGCTGGCGAAGCGAGTTTTCACAAGCCAGCTTTCAGTACATTGCATATCACCGGAGTTTGTAATGAACATGGTTAACACAATAACTCTAGCAACTATCTACACATATGTCTAAGACCCTTAAATACAATTGGGTCTACTATCAAGTCCCCTTAAGGTAAGCCCTGTTGCTTCCTCGATGTCCAGTCTCTGTCTGACCTTCTCCACACGTGTCGCAATCCGACACGGGTGGCAACTCTCTCTGAGTTTCTCGTGGACCCCATCAGTGTCCACGGGGCTGTGGACACACTGACCGGTCCTTCGAGAAGGCTCTGGATTATTCAGGCCTTCGAGTGACTCGGTTCTTTCCCTTTTGCTGGATTACTCTCCCTTCGTCAGTATCTCTTACTTTTATGTACCGTCTCTAGGTGAGGCTGTGACAACAACAGATCTTGCAAGTTTAAAGCTTATACTTATAGATATCCCTGTTTGTATGTCTCTATGGGAAGTGTAGCACAAGAACTGACATTCTTCTTCTCATCATCAGCATCATTATCATATTCTTCTTCTTCTTCTTCTTCTACAGCTACTACTACTACTACTACTACTACTACTACTACTACTACTACTACTACTACTACTACTACTACTACTACTACTACAAAATAAGCAAATACATTAATAAACAAGTCCCGTGCCGATATGTCAAGTGTAAGAAAGTTCTAGAACTATCATATTTTCGTAAGCCAGAGTGCACGGGGGTATAGGTGGCCAGTCGTTCCCTCCTTTAGCGAACGTCGAGTGCAGGTATCTTTCCCTCGTCCGACCACCCGCGTGCAATTTTGAGCGTAATATCCTTACTGCTACACAAACACATAACATAAGAACAAGTCATTAACAACTTGTCAGTAAGACGCCTTCTGCCCGTCCCGTGTTTTTCTTCTTATAATCATGTCGTTTTACTTTGGTGATCATATTTATTCAAGGCCTCTTGTTCTTGTATCTCGCGCTTCCAGTCATTTAATATACCGACGCACCTTTATGCCATGATTTCAAACTGCCCAGCATCTTTTTTCTTTGTCTGCCTCTCACTCTTTTCTCCTCCAGCCTTTCCGTTGTGACGACATACTCCAGCTGTCCTCTTTCCATAGTGTACCCAAAGAATATGAACTGCCTTCTTCTGATGCGAGTAACCAGTTCTCTGTGTGAGTCAACTTCTGTCAAGATATCTTCTGATGCGAGTAACCAGTTCTCTGTGTGAGTTAACTTCTGTCAAGATATCTTCTGATGCGAGTAACCAGTTCTCTTTGTTAGTTAACTTCTGTCAAGATATCTTCTGATGTGAGTAACCAGTTCTCTTTGTTAGTTAACTTCTGTCAAGATATCTTCTGATGTGAGTAACCAGTTCTCTTTGTGAGTTAATTTCTGTCAAGATATCTTCTGATGCGAGTAACCAGTTCTCTCTGTGAGTTAACTTTCTGTCAAGATATCTTCTGATGTGAGTAACCAGTTCTCTTTGTTAGTTAACTTCTGTCAAGATATCTTCTGATGTGAGTAACCAGTTCTCTTTGTTAGTTAACTTCTGTCAAGATATCTTCTGATGTGAGTAACCAGTTCTCTTTGTTAGTTAACTTCTGTCAAGATATCTTCTGATGCGAGTAACCAGTTCTCTGTGTGAGTCAACTTCTGTCAAGATATCTTCTGATGCGAGTAACCAGTTCTCTGTGTGAGTCAACTTCTGTCAAGATATCTTCTGATGCGAGTAACCAGTTCTCTGTGTGAGTCAACTTCTGTCAAGATATCTTCATTGTCTTTCCATCCGTCAACAGTGTTCTCAACATTCTTCTATACAACCACATCTCCGCAGCTTCTATATAATTCCCAAACTCGTCTGTTAATTGGTAATGATTCGCTTCTGTACATCAGGACTGGCTCAATATAGCTCTTAAGAATTCTTTTCCTCACCTCGATTTACAAAGATAAATTGCAGAGAATATTCTTCACCTTGTGAAATACTGCGTAGGCTTGGGCTATTCTACATTTAATTTCCTTAATACATCTTCTATCTGTTGTTATTAAAGTACCAACATTCTTAAATATATTGACTTGTTTCAAATTCGTGAACGGATAGAAAGACTGATGGAGACATCTTGGAAGAAGTTCTTGGAAGCTCATAAAGAGAAATGATTACCCGAATCAGAAGAAGACAGTCCATATTCTTTGTGCATTTCATGAGAAAAGGAAAGCTTAAATATGTCGTCACAACGGGAAGGTTGGAGGAGGACAGAGGTAGACGAAGAGACAAGATGCTGGAGAGTTTGACATCATTGTATGGTATCAGAAATGGTTGACATCACAAGAAACAGAAGGCCGTGGAAGGACATGATCACCAACGCCACGGCATGGATTGTGTGAAGGAGATGCTTCAGACTTGTTCAATGCACTTTGCTGTTGCATACTGGTATATCATTTTTCTTTGTAATAACCATTACTTCCTTGTTCTGTTATTCAGACTAAGACTTAGTGCTTAGTACTTAGTCACTATGTCAGTTGCTTTCACTTTCTGCTTCAATTATATGATACATAATTGATATCTATCACATCTTGCAACTGCTTTCAT
>JACEFZ010009906.1:0-67500 GCA_014155875.1 Cepaea nemoralis
CCTTTTTTTGCCATCTGACCCCGTGGTCACGTGTTTTAAACCAACAATGACCTCTGATGTACATAATTACGTGTGATGTACTCCCGTCGATACAGAGAAGCTCAGAAGTGAAGGAAGATTAAATTACATTAAATAACCGAGTTCCCTGGTTCGGTCATATAAAAGGCTTACCACAATACAGCCCCCCTCTGCTGTTTAACAGTCCTTTAACAGTTAAATTGAAACCCAGGACGAAGTCGTACTCGTCACCTGCTAAATGGTGCAAAACCGAACTTGTCTGCCTGCAAAGATAACCTATTACAATAGTGAAGCTGAATAGAATATGTTTGTTTCTTCCTATGAACTTAACGTTCCTTGTTTTATCTCAATGCTATAATAGCAACCGTTGAGTTTGTGGAGTAATCAAACATTGGGAATGTATCAAACACACATTCAATGTTGTAATAGCAAATGTGGAGTTTATGGAGTAATCTAACATTGGGAATGTATCAAACACACACGATAGATCCTCCGTGTCTCTTCTTCAGCTGTCTTTCGTCTCCCAGTAGAACATATTCTCTTAGACAACTCACTTAAGCTCTTTGTTGGCTTGTTTACAACGTATTGCGTTATGCTGCTAACGTTCCCTTTGGGATTAGATAGCCGGTCTCTCGTGGGGAAAGTCAAACAAATGCCAATAAATCAGTTTAGTTTAGTTTAGTTTAATTTAGTTGTCAAAGACTCAACCGCATCCCCTCCGCCAGGGAGAGCGGTCAATCCTGGAGGGACCAGGAGGAGATACGGTGCCCGAGGCAAGAGCAGGGGAGATGGGGGAATCGTGGAAGGTTAGCCACTCCCTCAGAATACACGCAGGCGGTGTTCAAAGAGTTAGCACTCTAATCACGATACCACCGCACCTCATGAAGCCAGAGCACAGTTGAGTAGACACTCAACAGGCCACGTTTTGCCAGCAGCGTGCGATGTGAGGTAACACGCACGAAGGAGAAGGTCACCCCCGCGGGGTGTGTAACCACGGGAGAGATGTCCGGCAGACGGGAGACTGGACTTGGGGCGTTCACATCGTTTAGAATAACGTTAGGGGTTTTTGTGTTCACTCGTAGATAGAGTTAGCATAGGGTTAGCAGTTTGTGTTAGATAATTCTGTGGCTGTATATTGTGTATTGCATTAGCGACTGTTTACCGCTTGTAAGCGAGCCAACGGCAATAAAATGGACCATGCATTTTGCCTCCCACACGACTTGCAAGTTGTCTTGTACGAGTGTGTGAGAAGTACCCGATGATGCCTGTCAGTTAAGTTGTTGACAGGCCAGGGTAATTGTGGTGTCAGAAGTGGTGCTTGGACGAAAGAGCCAAGCTAATACCCACAGCCAAAGGTAATTGTGGTTGTCAGAAGTGAAGCTTGAATGTAATATTCAAGCTACTCCACTCGTCCACGAGGCTCAGACTAGGGTTTAATTTTTGTAGTGACGGTGATTTGTGCAGACGAGAGAAATTTTGCAAGCTAGAAATGTGCCTATCGTGACGTATTAAACTGTTTAATTGTGTTTATGAAATATTTATTTAGTCAAAGTATGTATTCATCAAAGCTGTAAGTATTAATATTCTTGTTTTCTCATATTTATTTATATATTTACCTTTTTGATGAGAAATGAGTACCGAAAATGATTCACGGCGGAGCGATACAAAGCCAGCCAACAATATCGATTTTTCATCGCGCTGTGCTGTGACGTCAGATGATTGACAAACAGTCGTCTGGGCTCATTAGCATACAGCAATCGAGTGTGTAGAGAATTGCTAAACAGCTGCTCGCCTGAATCGGTACGTTATATCATTTATTATTTATTTATTTCAACTACTAAAGGAATATATTTATTTATTTAAACATTATGATGTTATTTTTATTTCTTTAAAACCAGATATGCATATTTTTGGTCATATTTTCTCTGTGTTTACCGTCACGATGGAACTATTTTTTGGCCTGGCAGATGATACTTGCCTGCACAACACGTACAGAAATTAAATAGATTAGTAACATAAGGCAATAACTGATAGAGCAAAGACAGGACATTGACATTTAATTTATTTAATACATATTCTAGTTGTTCGTGAATCTGTCTGTCATTGTCTAAGTCATTGTCCATAGGGGTCTGGGTTAACATATCGTGTAATAGGCCTGATTACTACGGCCCTGCATATCAAAGGGCGAACTACACCTGATTACGGCCCTGTGTACCAAATATAGTTTGCTGGTAACGACACGTGTCTCCACCCTAAAGTACCAAGGTGACCTGTGGCAACGGAGTTCCGTTCCCCGATCCTCGGGAACGTTAAAGCTGAGTACAACTATATTTTTGGCATGCATTGTGATTAATAGTGCATCTTTTTTTTTTTCAGCTTGTGATACACTATTATATTGTTTGTGCTCTGAATTTCCAACATAAAAATTTTGTTCTTCAAATAAACTTAACAAACATTTAATATTCCTTAACAAGGAACAAATAGATAACATCAGAGATAAATAAGTAAATAAACAAATCAGTGTAGGTAAACGCTAGCCAATTACCAGATAACATGGCAACTTTAAGTGACTTTATTAAGGAAGGCAAAGCATTAGGACACACGGGAAAAGAATTAGAAAAGTATTCTGATCAAAAATATAAAGAAGCAAAAGATGCGGAGACTGCTGAACGCACACGAAAATGGGATGCTGAGAGAGAGGAACGCACACGAAAATGGGATGCTGAGAGAGAGGAACGCACACGTAAATGGGATGCGGAGAGAGAAGAAGATGAACGAATAAAACAACACGAAATGGAAACTAGACGAAAAGAAATAGAATTAAAACATCAAAAAGATATGACACAACTAGCTGAGATAACAAAACAAAAAGAAAAGGATAATGAGCAACAACAGTTAGAACATGATAAGAAGATTAAACAACAACAGTTAGAACATGATAAAAAGATTAAACAACAACAGTTAGAACATGAGAATAAGATGAAACAACTACAGGTAGAAGCTGAGACACGTGTAAAGATGAAACGTATAGAGTTAGACTCACGCGCAGAAATCGCTGCCACTAAATTAAAAAGTCAGCAAGAGGAAAATAAGTTCAAGAAATACAAGAACATTATCAAACCATATTGCAAAGACGATTCAATAGCAGCCTGGACAGATAATGTAGAGTATCAATTTAAATATCACCAAGTTCCTGTAGATATGTGGGCCCCTATTTATATGAAGAATCTAAGTGGTGAGCCCCTTAAAATAATAGAATCTATCCCTAATGAGCTTAAATCTAACTATCAATACATCCGTGACAGGATTATGCAGCACTTTTTACTTGATGCCCCTGGGTATCAGAGTCAGTTCTCAAATTTAAAACCTAAACAAAATGAGACATTCATTGATTACGTCTCAAATGTTCAGATGGTACTAAACAGGTGGCTGAAAGCAGCTAACATAGGAAAAGACTTTGATAGATTAAAAAACTTAATTGCTATGGACAAGGTTATATCTACCATACCTTCTCCTTTTGCTAGATTTTTGCAGCAATCAGACATTGAGAACATCGAGCAGTTTGAGAAAAAAGGCTCGAATATTTTTCTGCAAACAGAGATATTTTTAAGACCTCAATTGACTCGGAAATAGTTTCTTGTGTGAAAGACCAACCAAAAAATTATCAGAAGAATAGAAAACCATTTCATAAAGTCCACAAGAAAGAAAGTAAAGTATCAAAATGCATCTACTGTCAATTTTTTCATGACACTTCTTCAATGTGTGACAAATCGCCAGATTATCCGGCTCATCTTGAAAATGTTATCAAAAAGCAGCAAAGTAAAAGATCTGCATGCAGGCGTGCGATCAAATGTTTTTTTTGTTCCTGTTATGGCCATTATAGTAATAAGTGCCTTGGCCGGCAGCGTATGAAAGCCAGTAATGCCATTTTGATCGACACCTCTTTAGATAGTGGTAGTAAGAATAAATGTGCAGTTGAAAATGAAGGTGAGGTTGAGTGGGCCTTACCTTTCAGCCAAGCTGAAGATGTATGTGGGGCAAACGATATGTTGAGCTTCGACAGCTGTGAACGATGTCACCAATTCCATACAGACTCAAACTACAATGTGGACATACAGTACTATGCTCATCTGAGAATGTAAACGCAGCACTAGCCTCCAGAGGCAATCTTGTGTTCCACAATGCAATGGTGAATGATGTAGCATGCCAGTGTTTGCTGGACAGCGGCAGCACCCTTATTGGTCTTCGGAAAGAACTGGTTAATCCGGGTGATTACACAGGTGATACTGTCAAATGCCGTACCTTCTCGGGTAACATTGAAATTTACCCTTTGGCAAAAGCCCATATTGATTCTCCTTTTCTCTCTGGTACCTTTACCTGTGCAATACTGAACAACCCTTGTACTGATTTAATTCTGGGGTGCTTACCCCAACTAAAACATTGTACGATTGATGAAATAGTTGCATGGGAAAAAGTAAAGGCAACTGTTACAACAGCCAAAACAGACACTTCAAAACATCATAACATATTACAAGATGAGACACTACTGATGCTTCCTACAACCAGCAAAGATGACACAAACAAACAGAAACTTTTACACCACCAGAAATCTACTCTTAATGTGTCTCCATACTTAAAATTGTTAAAGGTCAAAGCCAGAGTGACCAAAAATGCATCTTGTTTATTTAGACGTAAGAATGGCATTTCAACTACAGGTCATGCTACTGGTAACCAGAAACAGGTGTTACCTGAACAACACCGGTTAACTATGCCAAAATATGCACATAAAACACCGGTAACTGGTCATCTTGCATACAACAACACCAAACCAGGGTTTTTCAATAAGATAAAATTATGTTTTCATAATGGATTTGCTTGTAATGTCCGTCAACAATTGGTACAAAAGTTTAAGGGTAGACATCCTACACCTGAAGTACAACCTTCTATACTGGCTCCCAAGCCATTTGATAGAGGAAGGGTCAGTTCTACCACAAACACACAAACAACGGTGCAAGAACCGGTGATCTTGAACTTGATCAAGACAGATTTAGGCTACTTCCATACCAACGAAATGGCAACGACTATTCAAGGTGGTACATAACCATGGTACATGTTGACTATGAAATATCGATAAACAGACACTTAGAGATATTCCATGTCAACATGCGTAAACTTTACTTTTCAAGACAAGAGACAGAAATAGTGACAGACGAACATATTGCATCCACAGCTAATAATAAGACGACAGACATACACAACGCAACTACACTAGCTAGCGAGACTGGCAAATCCGACAATGTACATACATATAGTGAACTTATAGAATACACATGAATATATCAGAAGACTGATGACTGGACAAAACACTGACTGAAGCTCAGACATGGCTTTAATAGGTTGCGACTCTTCGGTCTCACTGTCAAACCGAGAAAAATCGAATTAGGCCTAACAGAAATTCATCTTGGGTCATGTCATTTTTCAAGATCAACTAAAGACTGACCAGAAAATTAGTACCAAAAGATTGAATCTGACCATGTCTACCAGAAATAATCAGGTCAGAAGCCTTCTGGAATTAGTGAATTACTCAGAAATTCAATATTCCAATGTTTTATAAGTATTTGTAAAATGAAATGTGAAAGATGCATTATTAATTTCTGCATTGTCAAAATTGAAAATTCTTTTTGTAACATTCTAATCCTCCGCTTGCCTAATCCGAGGCTCGTTTATTATTTTAGGACAAATGCCAGCAGTACTAGGCCAATTTGGTGAGAGCATCTCCCACCCGAGCTGCTACGTGAGCCGTAAGATCACACCTGCTTAGTCCAGAGATTGTATATCACAGGTGCAGCACTATGGGTCATCTATGCGGTAGCAAAGCTCCAGCGAGTTCTGACGGAGGTGCGCTGCAATGTCCAGACTGACAACTCCCCGAGTGCGGTCATTCATAGCGTTATGCATCAAAATGACCGGATGTACAGGTGGTCACTAATTCTACCATCTGAGGTAATAATACCTGAAATCCCACATAATAATGTAGAGTGATAGTTAGTACATGAATACAGTACAATATGCTATGTAAAATAGGTTACATATACACCCATTGTGTGCTTAAGAGTGTACCAAGTACAACGAACTATCATGTGTCCGTAGACATTAACTTAACAACTGTGCTACAGAACTTAGATACTACCGTGTGAATCAGGACAGCTCATTTCCAACTAAGCTCCAGGCCGGTGTATCATTTGTGTGAAATGTAGAAAACAGTGTCAGAACAGTGCTTAATTTCAGACACATAAAGACCAAAGCTACGACACCAGCAAATCTCTACACGTGCACTACCGATGAACATTAGTATGACCGTAAAATGTATTTCAGATACCCAGGCAAATTATGTAGTTATATTGTGCCTAAACCGAAGTACAAACATGAAGGCAAATACTAACCTGTGGAAACTGAATACCATGTATATAAACGTAATGTGATATGTAAAATAATAATTTTTTTTAAAATAGTTATAAATAATTAGAGGTAGAATTAGGTAATATAATAGTTCTCATTTATTTTAATAGGTTAGTTAGTACAGTAATTAACCCATTTACTTAGCTTAGAATTAAATTAAAATATTAGTTTAGACATAAAAATAGTTAATTACAAGTTAAATTAAATTTATGATAGAAACAGTACTATTTAGACTATTATATTTCACTTAGCGTCAGTTAGTTTAGTTTATTCTAGCTTAATAAAACCATACCAGCCGACAAACATTACCATTGATTAGTATCATTCAGTTACGTCATAATAGGTTAAAAATAATAGATGATGTGAACATACACCATTTACAATATTTATGTTAAGAACATCACTCATATAATTTCTTTGTGCATTTAAAAACATTATTTAGCATAGTAGTTAGAAAAATGCATAATTTGTATTCACATCATCCATATAATTAAGGTACATAACTCACAACACTTCCATCACATTTAAATAGTTAGATTACATCCCTTAGATTAGATGAACATAACGAGTAGGATAAACAGATAATATAATTAACATAATAGAACTTAGTTAACACATTAAATACTTAGTTATAAAAGGAGAATAGTCTATTATAATATAAAATATGATACTTTAGATTAGTGTAACATATTAGATGATGAGATCAAAGGGACAAGCCATCAACCCTGTCTCGCCCGTGTAAATATATTGTAAATATATGACTGGTGCAGCGACTTTCGCACAGTCAGTGGGCTCCACTATCTCAAACTGAGCCAAACATGTACAGTGTCACTCCAAGGTTTTTAAATAATCAGAAGAATCAGTGTGGAGGGATGAAAGATGTATGACAGAATGAAGGATGAAAGGAGTATGACAGAAGTATGAAAGTGAGAGCAAATGGAAAAGAAACGGGAGAAATTGACATCAGTCAGCTGATTCTGCTGCTGTCTGGCTCGATTTTTAATATGTGTCTGTGTTAATGTTGGTTGTCGTTAATGAAAATGTGTTAGTGTGAATGTGTTGTCTGTAATATAGTTTAGAACTTAGATTACAGTATTTTGGGTTTCATAACAAGGAAATGTAATCACGAATTAGTGTTATGCACCTGTTTGGGACCACATTTAACCAAATTATGACACTTAAAAAACTGATATACATACACATAGGAATTAGAAACTTAGATAGAAGTTAGAGTAGTAGATTTATTACATCCAAACACGCAAACAACCAGAAAAACAAACATATAAATTGCATACACTATTTGCAGATCAAAGGCAGATAACTTTGGGGCCAGGGGACATAATAGACAACGAAGAACTAAATTAACAGTGAAATGAAGTCTTACGCGCGGAAGCGAAGAAGGTAAAGCCTGTCGCACACACTCTTGTAGATTGGTTGTTAAATATTATATGGGGGACATGAAGCAATTCATGTGTTGACCCTAATAAAGTCAACTTTGTATGGGTAGTAAGTTAATTTACTATG
This sequence comes from Cepaea nemoralis, assembly GCA_014155875.1. Taxonomy (NCBI): domain Eukaryota; kingdom Metazoa; phylum Mollusca; class Gastropoda; order Stylommatophora; family Helicidae; genus Cepaea; species Cepaea nemoralis. The sequence continues at coordinate 8,002 of JACEFZ010009906.1, forward strand.
TGAGGGCAGGGTCTTATAAGACAACGGTCCGGTTCAGACATACCTCTGATAAATATAATATAGCATGTGAGAAGGGGCTCACGCCAACCAGGCAAGCTTGTGGCGATTGCCAGTAGCCAAGTAAGGCTTTACTACATTGTGACAATAGTTGTTAAATAGTCTATTGGAAAGCCCAGAGCCAGGTTATCTAGAGTCTTTGACAAAAATTAGAGACACTAATTTTTTGTGTAGAAACCTCCTTGCGTCACAACCAATAAGTGAAAGTTGATGACGCAACACAAGGGGGGCGGGTGTGTGTCAAAGACTCAACCGCATCCCCTCCGCCAGGGAGAGCGGTCAATCCTGGAGGGACCAGGAGGAGATACGGTGCCCGAGGCAAGAGCAGGGGAGATGGGGGAATCGTGGAAGGTTAGCCACTCCCTCAGAATACACGCAGGCGGTGTTCAAAGAGTTAGCACTCTAATCACGATACCACCGCACCTCATGAAGCCAGAGCACAGTTGAGTAGACACTCAACAGGCCACGTTTTGCCAGCAGCGTGCGATGTGAGGTAACACGCACGAAGGAGAAGGTCACCCCCGCGGGGTGTGTAACCACGGGAGAGATGTCCGGCAGACGGGAGACTGGACTTGGGGCGTTCACATCGTTTAGAATAACGTTAGGGGTTTTTGTGTTCACTCGTAGATAGAGTTAGCATAGGGTTAGCAGTTTGTGTTAGATAATTCTGTGGCTGTATATTGTGTATTGCATTAGCGACTGTTTACCGCTTGTAAGCGAGCCAACGGCAATAAAATGGACCATGCATTTTGCCTCCCACACGACTTGCAAGTTGTCTTGTACGAGTGTGTGAGAAGTACCCGATGATGCCTGTCAGTTAAGTTGTTGACATTAGTTTAGTTTAGTTTAGTTTATTTAGTTAAGTTTAGTTTAGCCGACGTATCAACAGCACGGCACACTGGTGTAACCCATAAGTGCTCCGTTTACGTGCGTAACAATACACACAGGCGTCCGATCTCACTACCCAGATACCAGGGTAAATTTTGTTACTAGAAGTTCACGTGAAAATATCCCGGCTAATAATCCCGGTCAATAAATCAAGACGTGAAGAATGGACGCTGGGGCTGGATAGGGAAGACATTGAGAAAATCTGAGAATAGGATGATTAGAAAGGCCCTTGTCTGGAATCTACATGGCAAGAGAAATAGTGAAAGACCTAAAACACACGGTGAAGAAAAAGTAGAGATGGTAACGAATAATATGAGGAGTGCGCGGATCTTGCTTCAAGGAATATCTAACAGTAGAACGGCTTGGAGTGAGTTAGTTGAGGGGATTTTGTTCCAATGGGAGGTAAATGGACAACAAGAGACAGCGAAGTGGTCAGTCTCCCTCCAGTCTTGGTCGCCTCCTACGACATGCTTGGTAGGTAATAGTATCAATATTCTTGGCTTCCCTTATGAGCGGTGGTAAAAAATGTCTGTTCTTACCCTAACGACAAAGAGCGAGACAGAAGTAGGAAATAACAGGATAATTATGCTCTTCGCTGCTATCTTTATTCCTAGAATAACTGTCCGGTTGAGTGTTTCGTTGGAAACTATAACCTTGTTTATCCCTGCTCATGATATCAAACAGGGCAATAACCGCGGATAGCATATCTTTCTCCTGGCAGGGGTTTCCGGTTGAAAGCTCTAAGCAAACATGCTACTGGAAATGATCCCACTCGACAAGCTAGCGCGGAATGACACGAGCAAACAATTCATTCCAGACACAAACTTCACTAACTGATCATAAAACTAATTAGAAGATTGCAGAAGAATACTTAATTGTCGAGCCAGTGCAAACGATTTCACAAATTAGCAAAATGTAACCAAATGACGAACACATAAACGATCTTGTGTATATAATTATTCATATTATCAATGCTTTATCAAGTGACGTGGGCGATCATGATTCTTCACAGCATTCAATGTTCAGAATAATGAATGAATCCATGCGCTGAGATATGTCCACGTCGTGATGAAAGGAACATAATGTCCTTACACATTTTTATGTATTCAAGTTTAATCCCGCTCACATTTAACATATTGAAAAAAGCTAACAATCGTAAATCATGTGGTATCCCACCCACATTTCACAAGTTCAGAAAACTAGCAGTTGTGAATCATGTGTTATCCCACCCACATTTCACGTGTTCAGAAAACTTGTCAGTTGTAATGACAGGTTCTAGTTTTCTTTAAAGGAGGGTCAAAATACCACAGTGTAGCGTTCACCCTGACAGGAAATGTTCGAAGTCAAAACAGCAGCACAACTCCATCCTCGACAGCAGGCGGTGGAATCAGACGTCTTGTAAGGACCGCATACTGCAGCAGAGGCTATGGTAGGAGGGTACCCAATTCCGTAACAGAATTAGCCTAGAGGGAGAGCTGGCTTTCTCTGGGACCCGGTAGGAGGGCTTCTTTTTTAAACTATGAACGGGGCACGAAGAAACAACATGACTGCAATGTGTGTATTTGGTCATAGCTAGCCACCGAGGTGTAGGTGAGCATAGAGACTAATGGCCGGAGAAAGAAGTTGGTTTTCTCTTGGTCAGTTACAATGCAGGGATAATGTTGGCAGATGTACTTGGTGCAAAATTTTCGCCTCCCCGAGGACAGGAAGGCGTCTGGGCAGACAGAGCTAGCGATGTCAATGTGCTAATACTGCGATGCGTGAAAGGTTTGGGAAGTGGATACATGAACGCACAACAAAAGAAATACGCCCGCAAGTCAAGATCCAGGTGGTCCCATCCCAGAAGAGTGTACAGGCGGTCAAGGGAAGGAAATATACGACTAGGGATACTGCTGATGATCGAAAGTCCCCTGTACTGCTAGATCTGTGGCGCATTTTTTTACCAGTATCGCCCTGTGTCTCAAACACCCTCCCTCTGCCGGTTGTCACAACTGTCCGCTACTCTCTCCTCTCTTTACTTAATTAAAGGATGGGATTGTCTTGCCCCGATCTTCTGCATTTTCTTGGTACTGGTCTGTGTAGCCGTGTCTGTTATGTTTAAACGTGGAACTATTGGAACAGATTGTGTATTGAGCTTCACAATTAGTTCGTTGCGAATCATTTACAGGACGTGGCAGTCAGCCCATGATTTGTCTGGCTGTTTGTGATTTTTTGGCAAGTGCTTTGCCATTGCTTTGTAAACGACTGACATTCATGCCGTTGTATGGAAACCAACGCAAGGCGGTCTGCTTCCAAAACACACGCAGCTGTGTTTCGAATGCGGTATGCGGGATTACGAATTGCATTCGTAACATCTTCGTCACAGAGCGGGCGAGCTTCACAACAGTTGCGTTGAGAAAGGACGCTGACGTGCTGTATAGAACCTGTACTGTTATATGCATGTGAAACATGGACAATAAGCTGTAAAACATGGATAATAAGCAGTGAAACATGGATAATAAGCAGTGAAATATGAACAATAAGTAGAGAAATAAGCAGTGAAACATGGACACTAAGAAGTGAAACATGGACAATAAACAATAAAACATCGACAATAAGCAGTGAAATACGGACAATAAGCAGAGGAACATGGACAATAAGCAGTGGAACACCTAATGTTGTTGTGACCAATCCAATGTCTAATTCCCTCATTTCTAACCATGTCTATTATTGAAGCTTTCAGCTTGTCACATATCGTATCGCTTCTCGTATAAATGTGAGCTATATCTGGACACCTTCAACCACTGAAGAGAAAGCACAAGGAACATTCAACACAATAAAATGTCATTGACATGCAGCGTCTTTGTCAGACATCCCATGGACAAGAGTGCTCGTCCCTAGAGTCAGAGATGGCTTCCGGCAGCGGACAATGAAAGAGGCATCACAGCTGGATAACATAATGAGCTTCTGCGGGAACTCACAGGGACATGAAGTCTCAGGAGCATGGGGGATATTTATGAGCGAACGAACGAACGAACGAACGAACAAACTTTATTTTCAAAGGGTTAAGAATTGGGCACGCAGGCCCGTCTAACATTCTGCCCTTCTCTCACTCTCTTTCATACATTATTTCATTCACACATCATTCAAGGCTAACAGAGAACAGCAACAATAAAAAAGATATGCATTATAAAGGCATGGGCAAAATGCGAACATCAAAACTACACGACACAGTAAAATTAGATAATGGTCTGACACTTGTTATTAGCCATGTGGAATATACTGGCCTACCAAAAGGGGACTGGCTGTTATACTAGGGTTTTGTTATTATTATTATTATCTCTATTATTAAGGGGGAAGATAATCCGTACTGAGATAGTGTTCGAGTAATTTGCGATTATATGAATAGGGATTGGTGATGTCTTTGATTTCTTGTGGAAGATTGTTCCACAGCTGAGCTGCAGAGTACGTTAAGCTTGTTTTGTATAAGTCAATCCTAGGCTTCGGAATGTGTAATATATTTAAACGTTTACTGTGTCTAGCATTATATTTAAACAATGGCCAAAGGTAATTTGGGGCATTCCGATGCAGGATTTTGTGAATTAGTTTAGCTTTATTGAAAAGCAGGCGTTTGCGGAGTGGTAGTAACTGAAGGCGTTTATACAGGCTAGGATTGTCAGATAAATGTTTGTTATAAATTAGACTCATGGCCCGTTTCTGGAGTGAGTAAAGTCGCTTGGTGTTTGAATTAGAACAACCGTCCCAGATTGTAGAGCAGTAGTCAAAGTGGGTCTGTATATGAGAAGTATAGAATAGTTTCCTTGTGTCCTCATCAAGGAAGTTTTTAATTTTGGCGAGTTGGTAGACTTTTTTCGCTGTTTGTTTAATAAGCGCTTGAACGTGGGAATTAAAGGTTAGGTTTCTATCAATGATTATGCCTAATGTTTTGTGCTCAATTACACTTTCTACTGGCATGTTATCGATGTGAAGTTGAAGTGATGTGTGTGAGCTTAGAGTTTGAAGTCTTTGTCTGGTTGTTAGTAACATTGATTTTGTTTTAGTGATGTTAATTTGCATACGGTTTGAATAGCTCCACCTAACTACATTATTTAATTCTTGTTGTAAAGACGACTCCAATAAAATACAGTTTTCAGCATTTGTGTACACTGTACAGTCGTCTGCAAATAGATCGCAGGACGACGAAAGATGTAAAGGTAGATCGCTAATATATATGGCAAACAATAGAGGGCCAAGAATAGAGCCTTGCGGTACTCCAATATTGAAGGTAGTGGTATGAGACAGACATTTATTATGTGATACTATTTGCTTTCTGTTTGATAGAAAAGATGATATTAGAGTGACTACATTAGGGCCAATTTTCATTGTCTGAAGTTTTTTAATTAAAATAACATGGTCTATCATATCAAATGCTTTCTTGAAATCAATAAACACAGTTCCACATAGACTGTTGTTGTTTATATTCTGGTGCCAATTTTCTATCATGTTTGTTAGGGCCGTATGGCAAGAATATTTTGGTCGAAATCCATGTTGGTTGTCAACAATAAGCTTGTTGCGAACTAAATACTGTAATGTTACTTTATGGATGTGTTTTTATAGTGGCTTAGATAGTGATGATAGTAAGGAAATGGGTCTGTAATTGTTCGGGAGATCATTGTCCAATGAACCAGATTTAAGAAGAGGGTACACTTTAGCGATTTTGAGAGCTGATGGAAAGTGGCCTTTAGTGAGACACTGATTATATACATAGGTTAGTGATATACAGATCACTGGCGCAGCACAACGGAGAATCCGGTTGCTGATTCCATCTAACCCAGATGAGGTTGTGTTTTTTAGGTTACTGAGGTAAGTGAATACCTCAGTGATTGTCATTAGCGGTATGTCGGAAAGAATATCGCCGGAGCATCTTTTCTCGCAAAACGATGACAGTAAAGATAAGTTGCAAGGAGAATTAGGTATTGAAGCCTTCAACTGGTCTATGTCAGTTTGAAAAAAATTACTGAATTGGTCGCATGTAATATGATTTGATGGTAAAGAATTTCGGAAGTTACACTTGTTTGTCAAGGTGTTAATTGCCTTCCATATATCCTTACTATTTGTTTTATCCATTACTAAGTTCTTAAAGTAATTTTTCTTTTCCCGTCGTATGGTATATTGAACTTTGTTTCTAAGAGTACGGTATGCGCTGAGATCCCGCTTTTTATGTGCTTTATCCCTGTCTCTCATAATTTGAAGTATTTCCTGGGTGATCCAAGGTGGCTTGACGTGGTGTTTTACTCGAACTTCCTTGATTGGCACATGTCTATCAAAAACATCAATAAATGTTTTCATCCAGAATTCCAGAGCATCATCCGGGTCAGGAAGCTGACAAACATTGTCTAGAGGTGAACTGAGCAAGTCCTGTAAAAATGCGTTTTGGTTGAAATGTTTGTAACTTCTATATTTTACACTTATGTGTTTATGTTTAGGAGTTTTAATTCCTTGTTTAGACCACGTGCAGCATATTGGGTAGTGATCGCTCATTGCACAATTGGGTACAGCGCATTCTATGATGTTGTCTGAGCAAGTTACATAAATGTGATCTATGACTGTTGAAGATGACTTTGTTACTCTAGTAGCCTGTTGTACTATTTGTTGGAAATTGTATGATGCAATTATATTTCCCCATATTATGTTGGATTTGTTGGTGTCGATGTTAAAGTCTCCGAGTAGTATAATTTCCTTCCCGGAAGCGAAAACCACATCCATCATGGTAGTGAGGTTTTCGTACCAGACGTGTCCAGCACTGGGATTTCGATAAAGGTAGCCAATTATCAGGGGTGTGCGGTTTTGAAGTTTTAGCTCTAACCACATACATTCTATTTCGCAAGTTTCAAAGTCTAGCCTACGGTGAGCATTTAGTAAATTAGAAACATAGGTTACTATGCCTGTCTCTTGTTTACTACAGGGATCCCTTCTAAAAACTTTGTACCCTTTAATAGATATGTCCTCATCTGAAATGTTATCATTAAGTCTACTTTCACTAAGGCCGAATAAATGAAAATTTTGATTAAGAATAGAAGATAACTCTGGTAGCTTGTTAAATAAGCTGCAAATGTTTAAGTGTCCAAGGCGTATTCCTGACTTATTGAGCCAGTGTTGCCACTTCTCAGACATTTCATCCATGAAGAAAGTGTAAATTAGTCAAAGTTAAGCAAAAATACAAGATCATAAAAAAAAAAAAATCACAATTACATTACCTTACAAAATATCAGTAATACAAATAGATATGTAAATGACAATATTATAACGATATAACTAATTAGACCAACGAATATAATGCAAACACGGAACAAAACGAATTAAAGAACATACAACAAATAATTAACCTGGAAAAAAAAACTACTTCACAAGCTAAGTAACCAACTGTTATCCAAAAGAAGTAATAAATGACCATACAAGTCAATGTCTCTGTTTAAAGCGGAGTATCCCACACGGGAAATAAAACGTTAAACAGTAAGCAGAAGGAAGAACAGTGAAGACCCCCTCACTCACAGTAAAAACACAATGAAAAGTATTATAAAAGCTAAGTACTATCCATTAATATAAAGTCAAAACAAGTCAATGTTTGTAGTTGCTTATAACCTAATACGTTACTAGACCAAGTAGTAACCAAATATGCAGATAAACGTTCAAGGAGAGGCTCTTTCTTGTACCGAGATCCGGTGTAGCTTTGTGCTAAGTTGCTAGTAAATACCAGGTTGTGTTGGTTGTTGGTATAGCGACATTATAAGTGCTTGACGAAGTGTAGCTGGGCTATACCGTGTGAGGTGCAACCATTCTGGGTTACAATGAACTGGGTACTGATGATGTCTCATGGGTCTCATGGCGAGAGAGAGACAGAGACATAGAGAGAGAGAGAGAGAAAGAGAGAGAGGGTGCGGGGGAGGGAGAGAGAGAGTGGGAGGAATGGCTTTTCGGGGCACCCTGATGAGAGCAACGTTGATGATGATGATGATGATGATGATGATGATGATGATGATGATGATGATGATGATGATGATGATGATGATGATGATGATGATGATGATGATGATGATGATGCTCAACTAGTATTCCGCCTCTATGCTCCTTGCTGATGCAATTACCTCACATTATTATACACAATGCAAACAGAAAAGTAACGCAGAACAGCAACGCCAACATGGAGGCACAGAATAAACGTGTATGTTACGGGAAGACCAAACAGAAGTGTTATTTGTTATCAAATCTGTCGTGACAGTTTGATTGTTAGTTGAAGCTCCACTGGTGATGGTATTCATAAAGTGTTATTGTTTGCCTTGCTGTTCATTCACCAGCACCGACAAATATCACAGTATAATACCACTTGATGTCTTTTGTCTGCAACGTGCAATTCGAGAGGATGAATGTATGCCACGATGCCTGACGATACAACAACCTCTTTTGTCATTTTCAATTTGTCATTGATCACATTTTGTCTAAATGTCCTAACAAACGACATCATCAGATGCCACGCCGAGTGGCGTGGGAATCGTGCTACTCCACATTTTTGCGATTTTCCATTGCGCGCGTCATGTCGTGCTAACACATTTACCAGAGGGGGTTTCAAATCGACACCTTAAATGTGTGATTGAAATTACCATAGCAATGCCATTGTTTTGTAACCTGTCAGTATTATTGTCTGTCAATATTCTTATTAAGGATGTAAAGAGTGACATAATGTTGCAGACGAACAAGGTGACTCCATAAGGACAGTTTAAAGATGGCCGCCCCACTTTTGACATACACCAAAGAGGAGCAGCGAATGAAGATCCAGTATGGTGATGCATGCCTATCAGTTCATCAAGTGTATGAGTGGAGTAGGAAGTTTCAAAATGTTTCGGTCCGATGAAGAGGTACAACAGGCTGTGCATAAGTGGTTACACACGCGACGAAGATAATTTTATTTTTTCTTTACAGGAGTGCAAGTACTTTATTTGCAATGGAAGGCATTGAACGTAATGGTGACTACATCGTAAAATTATACATTTGTTCTTTGCTTTTTCAGAATGAATTCACACACACACACACACACACACGCGCAACGCATTTAAGGTTGTCATTTAAAATGTCCTCTTAAATACACAGTATTATTTGGCACTCATAAAAGTAGGGGAAAGAATTAGAGACTACAGGACGCACTAGACAACATAAAAATTGAAAGCTATCCCGCTATAGCTTTACATTGTTATGTTGTCTAGTGCGTCCTCTAGTCTATAATTCTTTCCCACCACTTCTATGACTGCCAAACAATACGTGTATATTTATCTATGAACTGTCTTATTATCCTCAAAACGGCTCCCCAATTGATATTTATATGTAACACATTTACGTGCCACTACAAAAGGCTGTCAAGAATAGTCCCTCTTTGTCCTCCGCGTTTCTCTTTCCATTAACCTCTCCAGTTGTTCCAGTATGTTTCAGTTGTTCTCGCTTCATAATGTGGCCACAAAATGACGAACGCCTCTTTCTAGTGTTTGGGATATGTTGTCTTGATGTCTTATCCTCTTTCAAATTATTTAGGTAACTCGATTTGCCTGCAGTGTGTGTGTGTGTGTGTGTGTGTGTGTGTGTGTGTGTGTGTGTGTGAGAGGGTGTGTGTGTGTGTAGTGTGTGTGTGTGTGTTTTTTTTCTAGATCACAAACTAGCTCACTTCCTATCAGTAACCCCACATGTGTTGCTCCACGACTACACAACGATTATTTAACATATTCGCTACGAACTTTTATAACTAAAAGCTTCACTATTTGCCCACCTGGTGGACGTGTCTACGTAGGAAGGTCCATACCCGAAGTTAAACTATTAGCAGTTGCTGTTTTTGTTTAAGTTGTTGTTGTTGTTGTTGTTGTTTTACTTTCAAAGTCTGCGCTTGTTTTGCATAGGACATCATAACAGTCGTGACAGGCACGCATTAACACAACCGCTTTGTTCCTCACAGGTGGGGGAATTCCCCCAACTAACAGACAATACTAATCAAGTGCAAACATTAGTTAACCGGCAATGTCGCGAAACAGAAAGAATAACATGTTATCATGTTATCAATCAATCAATTCATGTGCCATGCCGGAAAGCGTGGGCGGTCATGACTCGCCATTTCACTCGATCACCAGAGTCGTGGATCAGTTCAGTGTTCCTGTCTCGTCCATGCCATGTACTTTAGGCGAATCACGTTAAATGGGTTATTGAACGATTGTTTACAGACATAATTAGAGAAATATTATTCACATTTTGCAAGTGCGTCGGATTTTGTATATTTTTTTTTTTAAATCAGTCGTTCATAGTTTTCACACTTTAAAATAATTTCATAGATTTCAAAGTTAATTAAATACATGAATTCTGTAAATTTTTTTAAGTATTTATTTTGATTTTGTATTAGTGTGTTTTCAATAAGACTGGTCTTGCTGCGTGATAACTTTATTGACCTCTAAATACACATACTTAGTTTTACACTAGAAATAATAAATGCTAAAACGAATGGGCTACAAGAGACATTACAAATTACGTGCATTATCACATACCAAATGTGTGTGTGTGTGTGTGTGTGTGTGTGTGTGTGAGTGTGAGAGCAGAATGCTGACGATTCTAGCCAGTATGAGTAATCTAAATGTTTAGAAAGAGGCTTGGACACAAAGCACAACTGATCACAATAATCAGAAGAGGCTTGGACACAAAACACAATTGATCACCAACATCAGAAAGAAGCTTGGATACAGAACACAATTGATCACCAACATCAGAAAGAAGCTTGGATACAGAACACAATTGATCACCAACATCAGAAAGAAGCTTGGATACAGAACACAATTTATCACCAACATCAGAAAGACGCTTTGATACAGAACACAATTGTTCACAAACATCAGAAAGAAGCTTGGATACAGAACACAATTGATCACCAACATCAGAAAGAAGCTTGGATACAAAACACAATTGATCACCAACATCAGAAAGAAGCTTGGATACAGAACACAATTGATCACCAACATCAGAAAGAAGCTTGGATACAGAACACAATTGATCACCAACATCAGAAAGAAGCTTGGATACAGAACACAATTGATCACCAACATCAGAAAGAAGCTTGGATACAGAACACAATTGATCACCAACATCAGAAAGAAGCTTGGATACAGAACACAATTGATCACCAACATCAGAAAGAAGCTTGGATACAGAACACAATTGATCACCCAACATCAGAAAGAAGCTTGGATACAGAACACAATTGATCACCAACATCAGAAAGAAGCTTGGATACAGACACAATTGATCACCAACATCAGAAAGAAGCTTGGATACAGAACACAATTGATCACCAACATCAGAAAGAAGCTTGGATACAGAACACAATTGTCACAACATCAGAAAGAAGCTTGGATACAGAACACAATTGATCACCAACATCAGAAAGAAGCTTGGATACAGAACACAATTGACACCAACAGTCAGAAAGAAGCTTGGATACCAGAACACAATTGATCACCAACATCAGAAAGAAGCTTGGATACAGAACACAATTGATTCACAAACATCAGAAAGAAGCTTGGATACAGAACACAATTGTTCACAAACATCAGAAAGAAGCTTGGATACAGAACACAATTGATCACCAACATCAGAAAGAAGCTTGGATACAGAACACAATTGATCACCAACATCAGAAAGAAGCTTGGATACAGAACACAATTGATCATCAACATCAGAAAGAAGCTTGGATACAGAACACAATTGATCACCAACATCAGAAAGAAGCTTGGATACAGAACAAAATTGATCACCAACATCAGAAAGAAGCTTGGATACAGAACACAATTGATCACCAACATCAGAAAGAAGCTTGGATACAGAACACAATTGATCACCAACATCAGAAAGAAGCTTGGATACAGAACACAATTGATCACCAACATCAGAAAGAAGGCTTGGATACAGAACACAATTGATCACCAACATTCAGAAAGAAGCTTGGATACAGAAACACAATTGATCACCACATCAGAAAGAAGCTTGGATACAGAACACAATTGATTCACAAACATCAGAAAGAAGCTTGGATACAGAACACAATTGATTCACCAACATCAGAAAGAAGCTTGGATACAGAACACAATTGATCACCAACATCAGAAAGAAGCTTGGATACAGAACACATTGATCACCAACATCAGAAAGAAGCTTGGATACAGAACACAATTGATCACCAACATCAGAAAGAAGCTTGGATACAGAACACAATTGATCACCAACATCAGAAAGAAGCTTGGATACAGAACACAATTGATCACCAACATCAGAAAGAAGCTTGGATACAGAACACAATTGATCACCAACATCAGAAAGAAGCTTGGATACAGAACACAATTGATCACCAACATCAGAAAGAAGCTTGGATACAGAACACAATTGATCACCAACATCAGAAAGAAGCTTGGATACAGAACACAATTGATCACCAACATCAGAAAGAAGCTTGGATACAGAACACAATTGATCACCAACATCAGAAAGAAGCTTGGATACAGAACACAATTGATCACCAACATCAGAAAGAAGCTTGGATACAGAACACAATTGATCACCAACATCAGAAAGAAGCTTGGATACAGAACACAATTGATCACCAACATCAGAAAGAAGCTTGGATACAGAACACAATTGATCACCAACATCAGAAAGAAGCTTGGATACAGAACACAATTGATCACCAACATCAGAAAGAAGCTTGGATACAGAACACAATTGATCACCAACATCAGAAAGAAGCTTGGATACAGAACACAATTGATCACCAACATCAGAAAGAAGCTTGGATACAGAACACAATTGATCACCAACATCAGAAAGAAGCTTGGATACAGAACACAATTGATCACCAACATCAGAAAGAAGCTTGGATACAGAACACAATTGATCACCAACATCAGAAAGAAGCTTGGATACAGAACACAATTGATCACCAACATCAGAAAGAAGCTTGGATACAGAACACAATTGATCACCAACATCAGAAAGAAGCTTGGATACAGAACACAATTGATCACCAACATCAGAAAGAAGCTTGGATACAGAACACAATTGATCACCAACATCAGAAAGAAGCTTGGATACAGAACACAATTGATCACCAACATCAGAAAGAAGCTTGGATACAGAACACAATTGATCACCAACATCAGAAAGAAGCTTGGATACAGAACACAATTGATCACCAACATCAGAAAGAAGCTTGGATACAGAACACAATTGATCACCAACATCAGAAAGAAGCTTGGATACAGAACACAATTGATCACCAACATCAGAAAGAAGCTTGGATACAGAACACAATTGATCACAAACATCAGAAAGAAGCTTGGATACAGAACACAATTGATCACCAACATCAGAAAGAAGCTTGGATACAGAACACAATTGATCACCAACATCAGAAAGAGGCTTGGATACAAAACACAATTGATCACCAACATCAGAAAGAAGCTTGGATACAGAACACAATTGATACCAACATCAGAAAGAGGTTTCGATACAAAACACAATCGTTCACAAACATCAGAAAGTTGAACCTGTTGCGACAGCTGGAAAGATGTGTGGAATGAGAGATAGATAAGACACGAGAGTAGCTGAGAGTCTTGACATGTCTATTATGGCAAGAAAAAGCGGTTAGAACAAAACTAATACATGCTGTTGGAGACCGCAAGATTTGGGAAGGCGTGACCGTCCACACTAGTCGGATAGATATTTGATGATGAAACACCATAGAGAGTGCTCCTACAGAACATATACAAGGCCTGAATGCGTGTTCAAAATCTTTTATCTTCTTCTCCAATCTTCGTGTTACTCTGGAAAGCTGGCTCGCTGCTTCGAATTACTGTCATTGATATCATTGAATTGTCCAGAATCGACATCACAGCACTCGGGACATTCCCATACGTGCCCGTCGTCATCTTCAACAGCCAGCGAAGAGTCCATTTATTAAAGGTGCCAACTGCAGTCTGATTTTGTGTCCGCCTGGTTTTTCCTGTGAAAACTGAGTGTAAGCCAGATCCTCTGATCACTCTCACAGTCCCCTCACAAAGGGGGCTGAGTGGTCTCGAGGTATGGTGTCCGCCTAGAGCGCTGGAGGTCCCGGGTTCAAGTCCAGGTGAGAGCCGAGATTTTTTCACGTGGACTTCTAGTAACAAAATGTCCCCTGGTCTCTCGGTAGTGAGATCGTACGCCCGGGTGTATTGTTGAGCAAGTAAAAAATCTCTTGGCAGTTGGAAATAAAAAAGAGTACCCTAACGACACTGCCCGGGCAAAATTTCCAGTTAAACATCTACCCAAAGTATTTCAGGATCCTCGCCCGTGCTACGTAGTTCGTGCACTGAGCTGAGATTCTCCGGACTCATGCTTGAGTTTGGAGTAGAACGGAGCACTTATGAGTAACATCCGTGTGCCGTGATGTTGATCCGTCGACTAACTAAAACAAAACTAAACTCTGATCACTCCCGGTCGAGTCATTCTCGTCAGGCTACGATGATTTATCTGTTCTTCCACACTAAACGCACGATCTCAAAGAGCCATGACCGCATCTGCCTTATCATGCAATAATACCCTACCAAACGGTACTGACCCAGCCAGTCTTACCGCCTTCTCGTTTCCCACAACACCAGCATGTTTTTGGGAAAAGATCAAATGGATGCCCCCTATCTTTGATGATTTTACTCAAATTTAAGAATGCAATTTTGCATGAAGCATGCCTGTCGTCACCCTTCCCAGCATTCTCTGTGAGTGTTTGTCCTAAAACCAGAGAATGCGTCAGTGAATACCCCAACCTCCATTCTCAGACTATATGAGGTATCATACGCCAGGCTCTCCTGCACTCAACACCGTCTAGTAACCTTCGCTGTGATCCGCCAGGCACTTTGTGTCTTTTGCCACCATTATCATTACGCGTGACTCCACTTATTTACAGTGACTCCATCATAAGTGTTGTAACACATGCAACCAAAAGACAATCACCCGTAAAAGACACTGAAAAGAAAGTAAAAAATCTCAGACTGCAACATCCTGGCCATAGAGATAAGTGCTTTTACGAAACAGTTCAATAAGACGCTAGCCGATGATGTTATCTTGTCGTTGATTGGGCCATTATGTTGTAGAAGTAGTTACAAAATGTCAAACATGAGAACGCATTCACCTTTTCGCCTACAAACCTCGTATAACGTGCTCTCTTCCACTGTCCAAGCTTTCGCATGCATTAAACAGCTAAATGGTGAGCAAAATGATTTTAACGCACCGGAAAATGCAAACTCATTGTTGAAATGTCTTCCCATGCAGTGAGCGTTAAACGCAACAATTAGAGTGTTTTCCTGTGCAAACACCATTACATTCCAGCGGCTGCCGGATCGATGATCTGTTTGTTCAAGACTGCATCATGTGTCATCGGCGACCTTTAGACAAGGAAAACAACGACCGTGGGGTCGTTCTGTAGTTTATTAACCATTTGTCTGTTTTGTTAGTTTATAATATTCTTGCACATGCACACATGTGGCTTCTTATTTGTCTGTCAGTCTGTGTACACAAATTATCTTCGTCCCTACTTGTATCTATATATGGTCCATCCACTCATTATCAACTTATCTGTCTGTCTGTCCACCCAATACCAACCTACCTACCTATCTGTCTGTCATTTTGTCTACCCGGCCTATCCACCTGTCTGTGTAACCACGAAACCTAGGTACCCACCCGCCCATCCATCCATCCACCCCATCATCCATCCGTCCGTCCGTACTTCCGTCCATCCCTCCCTTCCCCCCTCTCTGTCTGTCTGTCTGTCTGTCTGTCTGTCTGTCTGTCTGTCTGTCTGTCTGATCGTCGATTATTCTATTTGTCCATCCACCCTTCCATCTGTCTATCTATCTGTCTGTCTGCCTGTCTAGCTGTGTTCAGTGCATAACTGTGAGTTTGTGCAAATGATGTAAGTATGTATGCAGGTATGTGTGTTTTTACGAATGTGCGTGTGCACGTGTGTCTTCCTGTCTCATAACATGGTAATATGCATTGTTTATGCCTACAATATGCATTTGACAATGTTTGTTTCCCTGCGTGAATATATCATGCACTATTCATGAACGAAAGATGACTGATTGGAAGGGCCGAATGTAAGACGGGCCTGCGTGCCAAATTTGTGACCCTTTGAAAATAGTTTGTTTGTTCGTTCGTTCGTTCGTTGTCGATTAATCCGTCCGCCCATCTGTCTATCGTTCAGTACTTTTGTCTGTTTTTTTCTTAATCAACAATGCATCCTCCCATTCGTTTGTCTATCGCTCAATAGTTCTGCCCACCTGTGAGACAGTTCATAGATTAATCCCCTATCTCACCCACCTGTCTCTGTCTGTAGTACATTTGTTATACCCTTTTACCCGCCTGTCTGTCATGCCGATAGGTGTCTACACCAAACAATGTATGAAATCATGCTAACCCTGTTAACAGTGATGGTTGTGATGAGTAGAGGGGAGAGTACATTCCTGTTTCTGTTTTCTCCCAGTTGTTCCTCTAGAAACGAGCGGTCGGATGTCTCAGTGAGAAATTCCCGGAGAAAATGTCAAATGAGGCACTGATTGCAACCGCGTGGTGCCCGCACACCTGTTACCGGAAACTGATGCTATCTGTTGTAACACAAGCCGCGTCGGGTGAGGCCTGGGGTAGATTCCCAGAGAGGTTCTTTGCGCCAACTGGAAATTGCGTAATAAATCTGGTAGTCATTAGGGGCCATGTTTATCCCCTCCTCCCCATTCCCTCTCCTTATTCATCAAGCGACACGGTTTACTTTTTTTTCTAAATTATGGACCCTAAAGTAATTCATGCTGAACAGTTAATGTAATACTTAAGAAAATCCGGATTGCATGGCCTTGTGTGTTGATATAGACAAGAACTATTGTTCGTTTGTGAACTTCTTCTAACGTTGGAATATTGATTTCCATACAATCTATTTCAGCCTTTCTTTGCTCAATAAAGTGCTCATTGATTTTATTGAAGTATTCTTACAGTGTTCCAGAGCGGTACGGCTTTGAGGTTTTTGCGATGCCTTTAATTCGTGAATAACGGCAACTGATGAAGCTCTCAGTGTGTACAGAACATGGTTCAAGAGGTTTCATACTCCGGCTGATCCTTGGGTTATGGGCGCTTGATTTGTTGGTTTGTTGGTTGGTGAAGAGCTGCAACTCTTAACTCCGATGCAGTGACGTTCAGGTAGGTTGAGTCATGAAAAGACTTTGATTGGGGCTGCTGTGATGTATAGACTTTTAGCCTGACTCGGTACCGAATCACCATCTTAAAGGAATGTGTTGCAGGTTCCTTCTTGTTGCTCCAATATCAGAAACACGCAGGATGTGTAAACAGTTACTGGAATGTAATACACGAGAGAGTCGTGTTAGAATGTAACAAGATCATTATTATTATTTTTTTTAATTTGCACTCGCTCGCTTAGAACTGGAGAGTAGTCGATTGCACGCTACTTCTAGTAGCACAGGAGTGCATTTTGCGAGGGAATTAACTTTCCCTATTTCCACTTTCTCTCGCGATCAGGCGAACCCACTCCGACTTCAGAGGAACTTGTAATTTACGTCCACAAGTCAAGGATGAGAAGTCAACATGTTAGTCCAACTGATAGTTGTACGGGTTGAACCCCTTACCTCAGCATTAGCACACCGGATGTTTAAGAGCGGGCGCTCTGTTGCATTCGTCCACGCTGAACCCCAGGTCATTATTCGGCACAGCGCCTTCTGGCAAGGGTGGGACTACTCCTGGGTTAGCCATGTCACCTCTACAAGTGTTAAACAGTATGGTTCTTTGTGGGCAGACTCCAACTGAATTCCCAGAATGAGGACTCCGGGACAAGCCGTCTCCGCCTAGAGAGAAATACTAGAAGGTGCTGACTGTGCTCAAGTAAACATCTTTCGCCAGTGGAACGTGGACAAGACGTAGACTGGTGCAGCCTGAAAACAGCAAACTCTGGACAATGTTCAAATGTCGAATGATTTTCTTCACCGCCAACATAAGTGGCATTCTTTCGCCCTTAAACGAGACGATTCGGCATACGATATACTACCCAAGGATCATGGAAGGATAAAGCGTGAGACTAGGAAACAGTGGAGCCCAAACCTGAAGCTTTTACAATGGGAATGAACGGGAATTAGGCGAGTTTCTTGGAGAATGAAAAAGAGAAATAGGAATTTAGAGAACAAATCAATATCATATGAGTCAAGCTGGCGAAAATAACATTGAAACAAACAACAACAAAAAAGACAACTTTCTTATATCACACTAACCGACAGAACAATCTTCATAAAGGAGGGACTTGTTGACCACAGAATCGCTTGAAACGTCAAAGACGCAAAACTACATTCTCTGTGTACAGCCATACAACAACATGGCTAAATGGTAGGTGTGGGTTCACCTGATTGTGAGGGACATTGGTAATAGGGAAAATTAATCCACATGTAAAAATTAGCCCAGTACCACTAGAAGTAGTGTGTATGGATTACACCTGACTTCAAAGAGAGTGAGCGCATTAAAAAAAAAAAGAAATTATAAAGATACAACGCGGAAGACAGCATCGGTATGTGATTCTAACTAGAGGACATCATAGTTGCAACACGACAGACAGTGTTACTATATAACAAGGGTACAGCATTTCCATAGGGCGTCCGAAGACACCGACATACTGTGTCACTATATGACAGGATACAGGGGCGTCAGAGATAGACACCGACAGACAGTGTCACTATATGTTAGGATACAGCATTGCCATAGGGCGTCAGAGATAGACACCGACAGACAGTGTCACTATATGTTAGGGTACAGCATTTCCATAGGACCTCAGAGA
Source organism: Cepaea nemoralis (assembly GCA_014155875.1). Lineage (NCBI taxonomy): Eukaryota > Metazoa > Mollusca > Gastropoda > Stylommatophora > Helicidae > Cepaea > Cepaea nemoralis. Next base: position 26,852 of record JACEFZ010009906.1, read on the forward strand.
TAGACACCGACAGACAGTGTTACTATATGGCAGGGTACATCATTGCTATAGGGCATCAGAGATAGAAAACAAAAAGGAGGGGTTGAGTGGTCTCGTGGTATGGTTTCCGCCTCGATTGTTGGAGGTTCTCTGTTCAAGCCCCGGTGTGGGTCGGGTTGTTTTCTCGTGGACTTCTAGTAACAAAATGTCCCCTGGTCTCTGGGTAGTGAGATCGGACGCCCGTGTGTATTGTTTCGCACGTAAAAAATCCCTTGACAGTTGGAAATCGAAAAAATGAGTAACCTAACGGCGCTGCACGGGCAAAATTTCGAGTTAAAACATCTACCAAAATTATTTCAGGATCCTCGCCGGTTCTACGAAGTTCGTGCACTGAGCTGAGTTTCTCTAGACTCAGGTTTGAGTTAGGAGGAGAACGGAGCACTTATGGGTTGCACCAGTGTGCCGTGATGTTGATCCATCGGCTACACTAAACAGATTCAAATCCTAAGCAAGTGTCTAGAAATGGCAAGGATGCAGTCCTCAAGGGTGTAAGACGAAAGCCCAGACTAGAAGCATGTGGAGATCTATTACTGACAACCTTCACTAGTGAGAGACACTGGATCATGAAGATAATAATGATAACAAGTCGGGATTCTGAGTTCTGTTAAATCATCCATAACTGAACTCGTGCCTGGTACTTCTAAAGTGAGAGGTGCGTGCGTTATCTCAAAGCCAGTCTGACCCCAAGTACATGTGTCACAGCACATTGTGCGCGCCATGTTTGTTTGACATAGCGCCATACGTCGATATCATCTCCATCTCTCTTGCCTACCACATGTGCGGTTATGGTGACGTGATCTCCTAGAAAATTTCTTTGATTTTGTGTTTTTGTTTTGTTTGGTGAGGCAGACGAAAAGATTAGCAATTTCCTCGATTCCCAACTGGAGAGCTATAACTGGAGAATTACAAGTGGAGAACTACACCTGGAGACCTACAACTGGAAAATTACAACTGGAAAACTACAACTGGAGAACTACAACTAAAAAAGTTAGTTGCATATCCTTTACAGGACATTGCAGTCAACATCAGCATTTTTTGCTGTTGGGATCACTTGACAAGTTTACGTCCAGTAGTTTGCCATTGTTAGTTAGTTAGTTAGTTAGTTAGTTAGTTAGTTAGTTAGTTAGTTAGTTAGTCGCAGTTCCAACTTCACAGCAACGGGTCGTCCCCATTATGCTCCGTTCCTGTGCCAGTGAATATCACACAAAATGCTCCCCACTGCCCAATGTGAAAAGTGGAAAAGACAGGAGTCTCGACAAACAATAACCCGCACAGATACACTGTGCATAATGCCGCCACCAGAATGTCAACACACCAGTCCCCCACGAAACACCCTGTTCATCTCTGATGGAATCGGCAGTCATTTTCCTGTCTGAATGTTTCTTAGATGTTCACCCACACAGTCCACGAAAATACAGTTCATCGCTGATGGCAGTGGCAGTCAACCAGAAGCCCAGCAGCCACGCATTTCTGCATAAGGCAAAAACCGGTAAACTCTGGGACATAGCTACCTGCCATCACTCCGAACATGCAGTCACGTTCCCAAAAACCTCAGGCAGATTCAAAAGCATTTCACACGAAACTCACAGCTCACAGTGTCGCGCCACGCACTCACTCAGTAGCAGGGCGACGGAACCATCAAGTTCCATTTTGCCATTGTTTTCTGAACAACCGTCACCCATACCATTTCGTGAAAACTAACACAATGCATTCTGCTGCTGAATCACGCGCATCTGTGATTCGAACGCGGGTATGTGGGATCACGAACTGTGTCCATAACACCTTCGCCACGGAGCCGGCTACACGGAGAACTGCAATTGAAGAAATACAACTGGAGAATTACAACTGGAGAACTTCAAATGGAGAACTACAACTGGAGAACTTCAAATGGAGAACTACAACTAGAGAATTACAACTGGAGAACTTCACATGGAGAACTACAACTAGAGAATTACAACTGGAGAACTTCAAATGGAGAACTACAACTAGAGAATAACAACTGGAGAACTTCAAATGGAGAACTACAACTGGAGAACTTCAAATGGAGAACTACAACTAGTGAATTACAACTGGAGAACTTCAAATGGAGAACTACAACTGGAGAACTTCAAATGGAGAACTACAACTAGAGAACTTCAAATGGAGAACTTCAAATGTAGAACTACAACTGGAGAATTACAACTCGAGAACTTCAAATGGAGAACTACAACTGGAGAACTTCAAATGGAGAATTACAATTGAAGAACTACAACTGGAGAACTACAACTGGAGAACTTCAAATGGAGAACTACAACTGGGGAATTACAATTGGAGAACTTCAAATGGAGAACTACAACTGGAGAACTTCAAATGGGGAACTAAAACTGGAGAACTTCAAATGTAGAACTACAATTGAAGAACTTCAAATGAAGAACTACAACTGGAGGATTACAACTCGAGAACTTCAAATGGAGAACTACAATTGAAGAACTACGACTGGAGAACTACAACTGGAGAACTTCAAATGGAGAACTACAATTGAAGAACTACAACTGGAGACATACAACTGGAGAACTTCAAATGGAGAACTACAACTGGAGAACTTCAAATGGAGAACTACAACTAGAGATCTTCAAATGGAGAACTAAAACTGGAGAATTACAACTAGAGAACTTCAAATGGTGAACTACAACTGGATAATTACAACTGGAGAACTTCAAATGGAGAACTACAACTGGAAAATTGCAACTGGAAAACTTCAAATGGAGAACTACAACTGGAGAATTACGACTGGAGAACTTCAAATGGAGAACTACAACTGGAGAACTTCAAATGGAAAACTACACCTGGAGGATTAAAACTGGAGAACTACAACTGGAAACTACAACTGGAGAACTACAACTGGAGAACTACAACCCCATAACTGAGATATGCGATACCTGCAGATGTTACCAGAGCGTGAACGGTATCGTAGTTGTTAGAGACCTACGTTGATACATTTAAGATCGCGGAGAAAGAGTGCACAGACAACAGATCACCACATGTTTCAGCACAGACAACAGATCACCACATGTTTCAGTACAGACAACAGATCACCACAAGTTTCAGCACAGACAACAGATCACCACATGTTTCAGCACAGACAACAGATCACCACAAGTTTCAGCACAGTCAACAGATTACCACATGTTTCAGCACAGACAAAAGGTCATGTGAGGATTGCAACGCAGACAAAAGATCGTCAAATAGTTCTGCATAAATCTCAATTGTGCTAATGTATGGTCTGATTGCTGTTTTCTAGACCTCTTCCATTTAGCCTGCATGCATGCCAGTTGATTAAACTAGCGAAGCCACAATTTGGCTCAATAGTTGATTCTCTAATAGGTAGACATGGACAGTTCTCTAGTAGGTAGTCAGTGTGTAGGCACGGACAGTTCTCTAGTAACTACTCTGTGTGCCATGCACGGACAGTTCTCTAGTAGCTACTCAGTGTGCCATGAACGGACAGTTCTCTAGTAGCTACTCAGTGTTCCATGCACGGACAGTTCTCTAGCAGGTAGTCAGCGTGTAGGCTCGGGGAGTTCACTAAAAGGTAGTCAGTGTGTAGGTACGGACAGTTCTATAGTAGGTAGTCAGTGTGTAGGCATGGGCAGTTCTGTAGTAGGTTTAAGTGTGTAGGCACGGACAGTTCTCTAGCAGGTAGTCAGTGTGTAGGCAAGGACAGTTCTCAAGTAGATTTTCAGTGTATAGGCACGGACAGTTCTCTAGCAGGTAATCAGTGTGTAGGCATGGGCAATTTTCTAGTAGGTAGTCAGTGTAGGCACGGACAGTTCTCTAGTAGGCAATCAGTGTGTAGGCACGGACAGTTCTCTAGTAAGTAGTCAGTGTGTAGACACGGATCGGTGGAGACAGAAACACAAATAACGGGACTCCATGTGTGATCTGATATAAAATTGAATGGCATTTAAAGCACTGGAGCACGCATCAACAACATGTCTTCGGAGCCGATCACGGAATCTGTTTAACTGAATCATGCTGTCATTGACTTTCTTGCCAGCAAAAAGGTTTTGATTGTCTGTAAAATGTCACAATCATTCTCTACATGGAAAGTTCAACAAAACGAGGATAGAACTAGCATTTGAGTCCACAGCAAACAGAAGTAGAAGGTTCTAGTGAGATTATTTTAAATAGTTTCTTATTTGCGTGTCGATTGTTGCTGTGTCTTTCAAACTTCAAGTGTGAAGTAGAGGCAAAGTTGACCGATTCTTCTTTCGGTGTTTGGTTTTATCACAACTAAAAATTGATTGCATATCCTTTACAGGACATTGCTGTCAACATCAGCATCTTTCGGCTGATTGTTGATTTCTTGGCAAAATTACGCTCAGTAGTTTGTCATTGCTTTCTGAGCGGCCGGCTCACAAACCCCGTAAGTTACCGACGCGATTCGAACCACTGCTGATTCTCACCGTCGTCACGTTACTTACGAGAGTATACGAGATTACGGAGAAAAGTCGCTAACCTCTAGACCAGGAAGCCGATTTTTATCACAACTACGAATATAAATATACAGGGTGTTTGTAAAGTCTCACTGCACTTTGTACGTATACTTTGAAAAATGAAGTACACGGCGTCATCGAAAAATGTACTGCACAGTCCATCGTGAAGCAATGTGCAGCGAATTGGCTATCGTTTGCTGGAGTCATTCTTCGCACGCTAAACAGAATGGTGTTATCAACGGAAGAACGAATTTGTCAAATTTCTCATACATACAAAGTGTAGTGAGACTTTACAAACACTGAGAAGAATCAAGGTTCAATATGATGGCACTAGAGGCATTCTAACTTTTGTCTTGGCGCCTTCATGAATGGCTAACTAAGAGTTCACACACGATGGTACCACTAGAGCCTGATTGAAGGCCCGGCTGCGCCTTCCTCTACGTGGTGAATGCCGTCGAGACCCTCTGCTTACCCCCATTGAATCAGCTCTCCAGTTGTGGCTACTTTCTTCGTTTTGCTGCAGTTGCCCCCGGATCCTAGAGATCCTTTACCACATCATTCATTCATTCACTCATTCATTCATTTATTCATTCGTTCAATTATTCATTCATTCATTAGTATGTCCTTTGCAGAACCTCGGTCCTTTAACAACTTTTCGGAAAAATTCTCGGTCATAAGCAAGATGCCCCGCGTCCGATACACCCATCTGGAGATCATCTACCACATCCTGCACACCATCTTCTCTTTGGCCTTCCTCTTCCTCTCTTCCCAGGCATATACACCCCCTCCCCCCATTATTGTTCTCTACAAACTTTCATGACATTTCAAGTTACCAAAATATTTCACCTTACTTTGTGTTATCGACTTTAGTAGCCAGCCTTCGTCAATATTCATATTTTGTCGTATGGATGCATTTGTTCTTGTCTGTATCCAAGATATTCTTAGAACCCGTCTATAACATTTATATTCAAAGGCAATTATGCGCTGTTCAGCTTATTTAGTAAATGTCCAGGTTTTATAGGCGTATATTGCAATGGGAAAGATACATGCTCTTTAAAAAATCTAAATCTTATCTCTGATAAGCTTACAGACAATTCTAACCTACATGAACGTCTTCAGTTACTGCCTCTCCACAAACGCCTACTTTTTAATAAGGCTAAACTAATTCACAAAATCCTATTTCAAAATGCTCCATGCTACCTTTGGCCATTGTTTAAATATAACGCAAGACATAGCGAACGACTAAATATACTTCATGTCCCTAAAGCCTAGGATAGACTTATATAAAACAAGCTTAGCATACTCTGCCACTCAGTTGTGGAACAATCTTCCACAAAATATCAAAGACATCACCAATCATTATACATACAGTCGCAACCTGTTTGAACACTACCTCAGGACAGACTACATTCCCCCATAAAAAGAAACAACAAAGACAATAATAATGGTAAATTATCTCACACGACAACTAGCCAACAACAAAAAAAGATTCCCATATGTATGGCACGTTACGCCTTCCTTGGGTATTTATAATGCCCATGTTAAAGATAAACTACTGAGCGTAATCTTGCCAAGAGATCAACATACAGCTGAAAGATGCTGGTGTTGACAGCGATGTTCTGTAAAGGATATGCAAAAAGAAATGTTAAACATTGCCTACATGAGCCATGTATTATTGATTATTTTTCATGCGTTTTAATGCTTATTGTTCTTTTATTGTCAAAGATTTGCATCGTAAGAGATGTTGAATGAAAGAATGTATGACAGGAAATAGAAAAGAAGGGCAGAATGTCAGACGGGCCTGCGTGCCCAATTCTAAACCCTTTGAAAATAAAGATGTTCGTTCGTTCGTTTGTTCGTTCGTTCGTTCGTTCTTAAACGTAAGCCCTTTTACAGTTTAGGCTTCAAATTTAGATCTCAGAGAATGTTATGCCATCCTCGGTCTTATTAAGTAAATATTCACATGGTGATTATTTGCAAGTCGTCTTGTGCCAGGCTTAGTACTGCAAGTTGAGTTACGTCGAGTCAAAAACCAACATCTCAGCTCTCGAGACATTCCCATAGTTGCTCTGTCCTCATATTCAGCAACAATAGAAGAGTTCCAATATTAATGTTACCAGCTGCTGTGACCTTCCCTCGGAGTGCTGCGTGTTGCAAGATCTTCTGGTCACCCCTGCGCCATTATCTCCAGGGCATCATGATTCATCTGTCTTCCACACTTTACACTGATCATAAACGGACCTGACCACATTTGCCATATTGAGCACAACCACTCCGGCCAACTGTGCAAACCCAGCCAATCTATTCACCTGTTCGTTTTCCATAACATGCGTAGAACGAATCACTGCGTGGACATCAAGGATTGCAAAGACTAAGAGAGGCTGGAAATGGCAAGATAGGGGATATAATAAATAACATAAGAGATCATCTACTAAAATCAAATGCGCTATCTCGTGAAACCAAAATCACAATATACAAAACACTGATTAGACCAGTTGTGCTGTATGGCTCTGAAACCTGGAGTATAACGAAAGGAGACGAAGCCTTGTTACAAACATTTGAGAACAAAGATTTAAGACGCATCTTTGGACCCATTAGGGATACACAAAGTGGAGAGTGGAAAAGAAGAAGTAACAAAGGCATTTATGATCTGTTTAAGTCCTCGCTAATCACTGGTATCATGAAGGCTAATAGACTACAATGGCTGGGGCATATAGAAAGAATGGAAGACAATAGGGAAACAAAACTCGCTTACACTCAGGAAATAAATGACCGTAGACCCCGAGGTAGACCAAGAAGACGGGGGAGAGATAATACATATACAGACCTACAAGCACTTGGAATCAACGACTGGCAAGAGAAGGTCCACCAGAGAGACGAATGGAGACGGATTGTATCTGCAGCAAAGAACCTCAATGGCTCGGAACGCTAAAGAAGAAGAAGATAAGAGATCAGAATGGCGGAATGAATATGTGCGCTCGTTTTTAAACATCCGATGTGCTGATGCCTAAGTAGGAGATTCAACCCTTACACAGGTTATTTGGAGTAACATGTTGACTTCTCGTCCTCGACTTGAGGACGTAATTTACTAGAACCTCTGAAGTAGAAGTGAGTTTGCCTGATGGCGAGGGGCATTGGTAATACGGACAGGCTAATCTACACGCAAAAATCAGTCCAATGCACTAGGAGTAGTAGCTCGTCTATGGAATCATTTGAGTTCAAAGCAAAATACATAAATAAATAAAATTGAGTCACATCAAATACATTACTCACATCTTCATGATTGGAGCCGTCGTCTTCTGGCTGTTGTCCGCCATGGAAGCATAATCCCTGCACAAACTCAAGTCAAACCATCCTATCTTTTGCTTCCTCCTCGTGTTCCCTATTTGCCCACCCTTTATTCATTCTGGTAAGACTTCTGGAGTGTTTATGCTTGTGGCTACGGTTTGCTTACGTATTTTCCTCATGTCAGACCGGTAGTGCATTGTTTCGTCGCCCTGCTACTGAGTTGAGTGCGTGGAGCGACACTGTGAGCTGTGAATTTCGTGTGGAGTTCTTTAACATCCGTCCGTGGGTATTTTTACGATAACTGCGTGGTCAGAAAAATGACGGCAGGCCGGTCGCTGAATTAACTGGACTGCCATATACAGCAATGTGTGACTGTTGATTTTCTAGTGACTACTGCTTCCTTAGCCGATGAACTGTATTTTTCGTGACGGAAAAGCTTGTCTTTCTGGCAGCGGCACAATGCATGTATACTTGTGCGGGCTGTTGATTTTTCAAGACTCTTGACTGTTCCACATTTCACATGGGATAGTGAGGAGCATTTTGTGTGAGATTCACTGACACAGAGACGGAACGTAATGGGGCGACCCTTCGCCGTGGAGCTGGAACCACGACTAACTAATTATAATATTCATTTCTGTTTCTAATTATATTTTTCATTTGTGTTATGTCGCCCCTTATTTCGTGTACCCTGTGGCTTCCAGAGAGAAGACTTTTAAGTTATCCTATTATCAGGTATTCTCAGTGTGTGTCCCATCAAGCGCTTATAAGAGGGGGTATTACATTAAAACCTTCAATGTGTGTCTGTGTGGTTGTGTGTGTGTGTGTGTGTGTGGTTGTGTGTGAGTGTGTGTGTGTGTGTGTATGTGTGTGTGTGTGTGTGTGTGTGGGTGTGTGTGTGTGAAAATATATTCTGAAAAAGTCAAGAACAGATGTATCATTGTTCGATGCAGTCACCACTGTGTTCAATGCAAGTCCTCCAGCGCAGATAAAGTGATTGCATTACTTTAGAAACTTCGACTCCTGGGTCACTACTCCACTCATACACTTGCTGAATTGACAGGCATGCATCACCATTCTGGACCTTCATTCACGAATTTCTATAGGTGGCATACCTCCACTGATTTTTTTTTTTTTTTTTAAAGAAACGGATAACAGAATGCAGCTCCTCTATGGTGGATGTCAAACTTGAGGCGCCATCTTTAATCTGTCCTTATGACATCCCCGTGTTCGTCTGCACCGTGATGTCACGTGCTTTACACTTTTGACATCCTTAATAATAATATTGACATGTTACAAGTCAGCGGCATTGTTATTGTAATTTTTATCACACTTCTAAGGTTTTTATTTGAAGCTCCGTTCTTCTACTCAATGCAAGACTCTCAAGAATGATTTAACCCTCTTTCAAAGCTCACCAGTAGACATCCTGTCATACCATTTGCGCCCTTATATCTTGTGTTGGCACCAATTAAGGAATGTTCGATGTGTATTTGTTGTTTATTTCAAATTGACTTTGTTAGATTTCACTCGTAGAGAACTCTCCTTCTGTGCTTTTACATGTTACCCTTATTAAGTTAATGGCTTTTTCCTGAAATCCCATACTGTTTTATCAATTTACAGGGGAAGTGCTTATCAATTGGGTTAATGAATTTCTACGACATTGCAGAAATCCGATATGAAGTGCTGAGTTCATTTCAATGATTTGCTCCACTATAATGGTTAATGTGGCTATCTAATCAATGTTGTTTTATGAAAATATGCTGGCGGCAACAATCGAAAATAGGATCAACATAAAACGATATCATCATCATCAAATGCCAAACCAGCTGGGTAAGCGTTCATGGTTCTCCATAGATCTCGGTCGTTGGTGTACTGGATCAACTCTGCTGATGGTATTCCTCCATGCCACCGTCTCAATCCATCCAGCATCATTTATCTTGTTCTGCCTCTGCCTCTCTTCCCCTTGATCTTTCCAGTGTCATGATGTTTTCCAATGCCTCTCTTCTCGTCACATGAACGAAGAAAGCTGTTTGTCTCTTTCTTAATGTTGTTTATAATGTTCTAGTTTCATTAGCCTGTCTCAGGCAGTCGCTGTTTGGTTACTCTGGCTGTCCAAGGAATTCGCAACATTCGTCTCAGGAACCACATCTCTGTTGCTTCTAATTTCTTCTTAATTTGTTCATTTACATTCCACGATTCACTGCCATACAGAAAACTGGTTCTACATAGCATTTCAGAACTCTCTTTCTGATAGTGACAGCCACTAATTGCATAAGATACTCTTAATTTTCTTTAATGCGGCTTTTGCTTGCCCTATTCTGCTTTAAATCTGTGTTGTACATCTTCCATCTGATGTTATAAATGCCCCTAGGTATTTAAAATTATCCACTTGGTTAAGAATTGTCCTTTCTATTTCTATTTCACCTTTTGGTGTCACCATTTTCTTTGATATAACCATTGTTATTGTTTTCTTGATATTCAAGGAGAGTCCTTTCCTTGCATTCTCTGTTACTACAATGTCCAGCAATTGTTGGTAGGTCTGTTGAATTATCTGCCACCAATACTGTGTCATCTGCATAGCGTATATTATTTATATTATAACCTCCAACTAGTATTCCTAGCATCTCTTTGATCTCTCTCATTATTACTTCGCTATATAGGGAGACGAGATCTGGTGACAAGACATACACCTAGCTTTATCTGTTCGTAACTACCCTATTTATTTCCCATGTTAATTGCTGCTACTTGGTACCAGTAAATATTCTTTATTAGTCTTAAATCGTTCCCATCAATGCTGATATCTTCCAACAATTTAATCAGTTCATCATGTTTTACTTTATTAAATGCCTTAGTGCCAAGTAGCAGGTGTGACGCAATAAGATAAATTAGAAATATCAGAGAATCCCAAAACCAAAATGCTAAGAAATCCAAGCACATGACGTGTCAACGCAGAAACGTCATCAAAGATTGTCAACAACAACAAAGACAGACTGACTTGGGAGATTCTTCGGAGCGGCAGCTAATGTTGATTATGGAAATATCGGTTGGCTAAGCACAGACTTTATATCGCATTAGTGGCTGAATTAGTAATTGGAATGGACGAAACAATCTGTAGACACACCGTACATCGAAGCCACAAATAAACAGGCAGACGAACACCGAAACTTGATGTCTCAAAATTGTCAGAAAGGACATTGCGAAGATAGAGAGAAGGACGCCGTGTGGACGGGCAAGGACATTGTTTAGAACTCGAGTGCAGATGGCTTTGGACATATTACTAATAGTAATTCTAATTGTAATACTGCCCGCCTGGTCAGAACAAGCACAGTATGTTATTATTTATTAATGTCGTCGTTACAAGCCTGAGCACTGCGGAAAATAAACACCGTTTCAACTTTCAAAGTCCATTGGAGTAGATTCCTTCTTCAGTTCAGGTTTGGCTTCTTAAACCTGCATTTGACGACTGTTGTTTACGAGCCGTGTTTCTGTTATCAAGTTGCATTGTTGGAATTATATTATTTACCCCGAGATGTCGTCTAGCACTTAGTATAATCTATGACGCACACATATACGTCTTTCTGTTTCTCTATTGACCTTACTATTAGGGTCCGTAATGTATATATTGCATTGTTTGTGCACGTTCCCTCCTCAAATCCATACTGTTCTTCACTAATTTCCATTTTAATTTTCATTCTGGTTCTTCTTATTATAATTCTGAGAAGATTAGTGATATGGTTTATGAGATTAATTGTACGAACATCTTCACATTCAATTGCTCCTGGTCTTTTTGGTATAGCTATAAATACAGATTTCAGCATATCGCTCGGTAAATATCCGCTGCTGTAAATATCATTTCAACATTTTGGTTAATCTATCTACTCCAAATTCTTCCAATATTTCTAATTATTCTATTGTGATTTCATCTGGCCCAGCTGTTTTTCCTTTCTTTATATGTTTTATAGTGTCAGCGACTTCTTCTTTTAGAACAGTTGGGCCTTCTAAGTTACTTTCTTCTGTTAATTCTTTCCTTTTTCCATCATATAATTCTCTTATATACTCATTCCACCTCATTCATTATAGCACCTTCCTCCAATAATGTCTTTCCTGTTTTTGATTTCAAACACCCTGTATTTATTATTATATTTCTTCCCGTGAGCTCACTGATTTGTCTGTGCATATCATTTGTATCTTTAATGGAATTTAATTCAAATTTTTTTTTTTTTTTTGCACTTGTTCGTTTAACCAACTTTCTTTTGCCCTCACAGTATTTATCGTTTATTTCTTTATTTATCTTAGCGTATTCTTGTTTGTCATTTTTACTCTGTTTTCTTTTGTCCATCAACATTAAGATTTCTTTATTCATCCATATTTTCTTAGCTATTTGGCTTCTCTCCGGTAATATTTCTTTGTATTACCTGATGAATGGAGTCCCTTAACATTTCGCATTGTTCATTTATACTATTTATTTTAGCTATTGCATTGTACCTATTTTCCACAGTCACTCTGCATTGTTCTTGAATTTCTGTATCTATTTTCAGAATCTCTTTATTAAGTCTCACATTCTTAACCATTAATTTCCCTCTCTTTAATCTTACTTTTATTTGTCCGCATAGTGATACATTATCACTATTACAGTCAGCACTAGGCATTGTCTTCACATTAATTAAGCATTTATAAATCTATTATTAATAAGTATGTAGTCAATTTGGTTGCGTATTTTCTTATCAGGTATGATATTTATACCTATTGGTTTGCCTTTGGTTTTGACCATTACAACTCTACCTGAAATACACCAGTATACACTAATTAATTTGTCTCTTTTTTCATCTAATATTATTCCTACACCTTTTTCATGTGTATCCCCTCCAGAATAAATTATTGTGTGGTTGTCAGCTCATTTTGCCCGATCCCTTCCATCTCATCTCACTAACGCCTAGTATATTCATATTCATGCTATCCATCTCTCTTAGAACATTGGTCAACTTTCCTAGCTCATTTAATGTCCTAACATTCCATGTTCCTACTCTAAATTTATTTATGTTAGTTATGATCTTGCCATCAGTAGCTTGATGACGGTCTGGTGTCACCTGTGGCTCATGACTGTCCCTACCGGACGAGGATGTCCTAAGACAGCCATTAATGTCGTTCACTAATTCTGAAATGTATTTTGCCATAAAGTCTTGAGAAGATACTGTGGTGGTTTCCCCATGCCTTCCACATCCACTTGGGGATCTTTTACCTCTGCCTTTGACAGCCATTTCCGACTGTCAGGACAAGTGAGTGCTATGCTCTGCTCAGCTGCATAGTTGTCCACTTATTCCGGTGGATACTCGGTATAGGTACAGATATTACTACTACTGGCACCTTGCCGCCTTGACAGACGATTGTTTGTTACATCGTGTTTCAAAATATACCTCTCCATAGCACAAAGCCTGGGCTGAATTGTAGAGACCATGTGTTGCCCATACAGCATGATCCCTCTCTCGGCCTGTCTAGTTTACTCCAAAGGAGAGGTAACACCTAATTAATCTGGAACCAGACAAGCTGTCAAAGCTGCCGGATCAGCAAAGCAATGTTCTAACTGTTCGTCTGTCGGAGCTTTGATCCCAGACCAGTTGACAATCAAGGTTTAGGGTCTGGTCTGCCCTGCTATGACATTTAGTCTTTGGATTGGGTTTTCTCGCCATTTGATCAGGCGTGTATCAGCCCGAAGCCGTTGGCACAATGTGGTGTATCGGGTTTAGTGAGCGCCGTCCAACATTCGGCCCTAACATAGAGCAGGTAGTGCCGTCTACTGTCATACGGTAGCTCAATCATATTTGACTAAGACATGACACTAAGTTCTAGATAATTACAGTAAGATAACATCAAGCAGTGTATTAGCAGCAGTCTGTAAAAATGTATAACTAGGGCGTTGAACATCTAATGCAACCAACCTTCATTGCGGAGACGGCACTAGATTGATTGGTAAATGGTGTCGATCGCGTACAGACAACACAACACAGACAAATAGACGGCATGGGCGGCGTGGCCTCGATACTAGACTGCTCCATCCGAGATCGTACGTACATCAATCATATCTGCATCCGAGGACATATGACAAGAAACCAATGGGCCATGTACCAGTCCATCTAACAAGCCAACACTAGATAATTGCTGCATGCAATACTGGCAACCCAGAGAACGCTTTGACGATCATTTTTACAATAAATACCTAATGGACGTGTGACATGACGCGGCGTAAAATTGGTTGTTAAAGCTGTGTTTAGTGGGCGTGTGTAGATGTGTTCGTGTGTTGTGTTTAGCTAGAGTATGTATATGTGGTGTACGTGTCTGGTGTTTAGTTACAGAGTGTAGATCTGTTTTTGTTTTGTGTTTAGTTACAGTGCGTATAATGTGTGTATGTGTGTGTGTGTATATATATATATTTGTGTGTGTGTGTGTGTGTGTACACACACACACACGAAATATATATATATATACACACACATACACACATTATACGCACTGTCTAGTTACAGAGTGTAGATCTGTTTTTGCTGTTATTTTCTTTAGTTACAGTGTGTATATCTGTATTGTGTTTAGTTACAGTTTTTATATATGTTCTTGTGTTTAGTTACATAGTGTTGATATGTTCTTGGATTTAGTTACATTGTAGATCTGTTACTGTGTTTGGTTACATTGTGTAGATATTTCTTGTGTTTAGTTACAGTGTGTAGACGTGTTCTTGTGTTTAGTTACATTGTGTTGATATGTTTTTGTGTTTAGTTACAGTGTGTAGATCTGTTCTTGTGTTTAGCTCTAGTGTATACATATGTTCTTGTGTTTAGTTACATTGTGTTAATATTTCTTGTATTTAGTTACAGTGTGTAGATCTGTTCTTCTGTTTAGTTACATTGTGTAGATATTTCTTGTGTTTAGTTACAGTGTTATAAGCAATAACATGGCTCGAGACACAGACATTCACTAGGGCTTGTTTCCTTAGCGACTCAATGAACATGATCAAGAGGATAGAGGAGGGGTCGATCCGAAAAGAATGGTTGCTGCCTCTGAAGCGGTCTCGGCTGGCAAAGATTAGTTTCATCTTCGTGCCAGGTCATGCAGGAGTACAAGGAAATGAGCGGGCTGACAAGCTCGCAGGTGAGGCTACTGTGGAGGGCGGACGCGCCATGGACCAGGCTGACATCCTGAATGCTCCACGACAGTGGTTCTCAACCGGTGGGGAATTCCCCCCCCCCCCAGGGGGGAATTTTAGGGTTTCCAGGGGGGGGGGGGGGGGGGAATGAAGACCATTTCAAGATATCATTAATATAAGAACCGATTACTTGATATTGTTTTTCCCTTCATACTTTACAGTTAAGTACCTCTCATCCTTCTAAAATTCATTTTATAAAGTCAGTAGACCCACAAATCATGTTTTATGTGGATGTCTAGACTTGTTTTAGTATATGCTATTAAATTTACCTTACATTTTTAGGTATACTGTATAGGGGTGGGGGGATTTTTAGATAGGAAATATGAAAGGGGGGAATGACGTTCTGAAAATACGGTGAAAGGGGGGGGGGGGGAACGGGTCAAATTTTTGATAGGAAGGGGGGGGGGGGAATGACGTTCTAAAAATATGGTGAAGGGGGGAACGGGCCAAAAAAGGTTGAGAACCACTGCTCTACGAGAAGTGAGACTTTTGCGAGAACCAAGTGATGACTGTGAATCTACAACAATGGCCAGACTGCGGGAGCAGCAAATTAAAAGAGGAGTGGCCAAACAAGAACACTACGCAGGAAGCCAAAGAAGATTGATAAACCAACACAGAACTGGCGTCGTTAGCCGCTACACGCTGCGGGATTTGCTGAGGGGATCCGAGCACTTATGGACTGAATGGTTCGATGTGCAACGAGGATGATCTGTCGACTAACTAACTAACTAACTAGTTACAGTGTATAGATCTGTTCTTGTATTTAGTTACATTATGTATACCTGTACTTGTGTAGAAATATATTTGTGTTTAGTTACACTTTAGTAAATCAAAGAACAAATGTGGTTAAAACTGAAAGAAAATAAAGAAGAAAACTAAAAACACCCCTGTGTGTTGCAATCAGGTCAGCTGTTGAAATAAGGTCAACATAAACAGGAGTGTTTCGCAACCACGCGCCACGACAAACAAACACTGGCTGTGTGTAAACATGTAAATGTGTTCGGAAATACACATTACCAAGGTGGAGCAGATATTACACATAACATAGCTGGCATCGCAGGCCGCCATCAAGATTCTCTAGTAAGTCGCGGTTCCAACTTCACGACAAAGAGTTGCCCCATTATGCTCCGTTCCAACTTCGCGGCAAAGAGTTGCCCCATTATGCTCCGTTCCTGTGCCAGTTAAAATCATACAAAGCGTTCCTGACTGCCTCGTGTGTAAAGTGGAACAGACAGGAGTCTCGACAAACCAACATCTATCCGTTACCAGTTCCCCTGACTCGTCAACTTTCATAGACAATGTGTCTTCAATTTCCCGTGTCCAACTTCCCGTTGGTCGCCTCAAAATGACACAATACGCAGAAATTCAAAACAATCTATTCATTCCCTTAGGGAATTAAAACATAAAAGCTACACTCGATATAATATGTTGCACGATTTATTGCCTGGCATAATTCGCTGCATCTCGGCAGTTGCATACTGCTGAGTATCATATGAAGTGAACAAGTGATTAATACTTTGTTTCAGCTGATGTATTATTCATTTATTCACTTCAGATGATGCTCTGCAGTATTCACCTGCCAGGATGCAGGGAAGTACGCAGAAATTGGCGTTTGAATGGTGTTGAAATTAATTGCCTGTATGTCTAACTATCATCGATCAATTCATCTGTCCGTCAATCTTTCCGTATAGACACACGTTTGTGTGGTTATAGACTCACAGTTGTATTATTATAGACTCAAGTTATATGATTATTGACACACCGTCATGATGCGAGACAAGTGGTAAATAGCATACTACAACCACAAGTATGACGTTACACACACACTGTTTAGTTATAGACTCAACTTTGTATGATTATAGACACACAGTTTTAGGCACTCGTGTTTGGTTATAGACACAAAGTACTCTTCTCTCTACAATTCTAGTATAAATACTGGTAACTATGATATTACAATGTTCTCACCTCCATGCCTGTCCCTTCTAGTCAAACCAACAGGCTGCCTCTTGTAATTTATCTCGCATTGTATGAGTCTCTCTCTCTCTCTCTCTCTCTCTCTCTCTCTCTCTCTCTCTCCCTCTCTCTCTCTCTCTCTCTCTCTCTCTCTTTCTCTCTCTCTCTCTTTTCTTTCTTTCTTTCTCTATTTCGCGATCTCCTTCTCTCACTCTCTTTTTCTTCTCTCGCTCTGGTTCACTCTCACTCTCTCAGTCTCGTGATCTCTATCTCACTCTCCCTCTCACGCTCTCTCTCTCCCGGGTTCTCCCCCTCTCTCTGTCTCTCTGTCTCTCTGTCTCTCTCTCTCTCTCTCTCTCTCTCTCTCTCTCTCTCTCTCTCTCTCTCTCTCTCTCCCTTTCTCTCTCTTTGGAATTTTCAGCAGAATGTGGTTGTAGTATGCTATTTACCACTTATCTCGCAGCATATAGATATATAATGTGACTTTAATGAATTTTAATTATTAATTAACTTTAATTCCTTATATATTTCCATCTAGAAAGTCAGCATGGCCGAACGAATAAAATCATATGTTCTTAAACATCCGGTGTGCTGATGCCTAGGTGGCGATTCAACGCCTACACGGGACAGCTGGACTAAAATTTTAACTTCTTGTCCTTGACTTGGGACGTAAAATACAAGTACCTCTGAATTCTGAGTGGGTTCGCCTCATTATGAGGGACTCTGGTACCAGGGAAAGCTAAACCACACACACAAATCAGTTCCGTGCACTTGAAGTAGTAGCACGTGTATGGACAGTGGATTTCAAATTTAAAAAAACAAAACATACCATCTTTTGTAGACATAATATATACATAGTTTAAATCAAGCATGGGACGCAGCGGTGTTCCAAGGCACCAGGGCCAGGTTCTATACTGGCCAAGACCTACTAACACGTCCTAGTCGTGCGTCTTGGGCAACAGGTCCCTTTAGGGTCCTGGCAAACGTAGTAGGGTCGCTGATTCTTCCGCAGTCAGAAGTGTCTTCCTGCACAGCGAGGAACCACCAGTCTGCACACCAATAAGTCAGACATGGGACAACGGATACTCACGCAAATCTCAGGCCCTGTATGACATCACACTGATGTTTTACAACAGGATGTCTTCATCCTACATACAGGACTTAACGCTGGAGTTCACAGCCAGCGAACGCAAGCAAGCAAATCAAGCATCGACTGTTCTTTGATGTAGTTTACTTGTATTCAAAGTGAGACCTGCGTGCCCTCATGGCTTACATTGTGTGTCCGTTGATCTTCGCGTTCTAATTTTCTCAGGTCATGAATAATCATGTCTATAGCTTCACAGTCTCTCATCGTTGATGTTATAAATATCATTTACATAAATTAGCACACGGTTTGCTGATTACACGAGGCATTTCATTAACTGGTTGAAACATATTCCGGAGTAAACATCACGTGATAAAACACGGCTGTGTAGATGAAAGTGTGTGACTCGATGTTACAGATTACCTTTGTCGATACCAAACAACTCACCACGCGTTGAATTATTTATCTGTATAGCATCTGATTATAACTCTTGACTGTCTTGTGTCAAGGCATGAATGATACACGCCCTTGGAGATCGCGATTTGGTGAAGCATGATCGTCCACGACAAGGTATTCCTTCTTCTTCTTCGTTCGTCCGGAATGTTGTTTTAGACGTTATTGGGGTGTACCTGTTTACAACAGAGCTGCGATATTTGTACCTTTCGGTCGACACATCCGACGTCTTCATGTATTTGTTGGCCGAATTACCTTCCCAAGGTATTTGAGGATGATAATATCTGTCCATACCTAGACGATGATGCATGATACAGATGTGACGTTAAATCTTATGAAAGAGTTTAAGCCATAGACTTAGATGTGGAGTCCTTATGTGTCGCTATAGCTTATGGAAGAGTTTAAGCCGTCGAAATATATATGTCACTTAAAGTCGCTTAAATGTCCACAGGGTCACTTCATTGCACCGGGTTTGTAATCCCATATGGCTCAGTCTCTTTCCGCAGTGCAGGAATGCGCCACACAAAGCACGAACTCCGTAGCTCCAGCGACGACCCTCGGAGTCTCCGATAAAATGCACTCGTTAACACAAGGACGCGGCCCGGAATTGAACCCACAACCTTCGAAGTCTGGGGCAGACGGCTTTACCACTACGCCACGGAGACTTAGATGTGGAGTCCGCATGTGTCGCTATAGCTTTTGGAAGAGGGAAAAATGCAGGTGTAAAATGTAAGAGGATTGACTTCATTTCACCGAGTTTTATCCCACATGGCTAGGTCTCTTTCCACAGGTCGACCTGTCGATATAGTTATGTGTGTAGTCTATAAATTCAAATATACAGAAGGAATATGTCCCCACAAACCCGGTCCAACAATCCAATAAGCAGAAATCAATAACATATGAATGTCTGTAATCTTCAGCAAACAACAGGCACAGCAAACAGACAGCACATACAATATCGCTGGTGTACATCTTCTACCGGATGTTGACACGCACTACACAGGAAGATGTAATTGGTCGCTTCCAACAGAAATGGCCGAGGGAGTTGATATTATGTCTTTAGCACATAACCAGTGGTGCAGATCTGGGCTGACATTGCCCTTATTGAGGTATTACAGGTTTGCGGTTTAAATGCGAGACTGTCAACTGCCCCGGTTATATCCCATATTGCTCAGTCTCTATCCACAGTGTTGCCTGCCCGAAAGAGTCAGACGGAGCACGAACTCCGTATCTTCAACGACGACCCCCAGGAGTCTCTGAGCAAATTGCAACGGGAACTTAATGAAAGAGTCAAGAACCGAACCCAGGGTCTTCACAGTGTGAAGCAGGCGGCTTAACCACTCCACCACGGAGAGCACTTCCCCCCTTCACCTCCCCATTTATTAAGGTATTCTATGTACTTTGGACACAATTGTTTGGTCACGTTATGAGAAAAAGTAAATTAGAGAACTTGGTGACAACTGGCAAGATTGAGGGGGAAAGAACAAGGGGAAGACAGAAAAGTAAATACCTGGATGGTTTGGCCACGTTGTAAGGTCGAGTCAAGATCATAGAGCTAGTCCACGACTCTGGCGATCGTGTGAGATGGAAAACATGACCGCCCACGCTTATCGGCATGGCATGATGATGATGAGTACTTTAAATACAATGGTAGTATCAGGTACTGGGAGACGCAGTAGTAAGTGAAGTAAGTCTTGTAAGTCAAGTCAAGTAATTAAAGAAGGTGAAGTAATTAAGGAAAGTAAAGTAATTAACAGAAGGAACGTAATTAATGGAAGTAAAGTAAATTAAAGGTTGTAAAGTAAATTAACGAAAAGAGACGAAGCCTTGTTACAAACCTTTGAGAACAAAGTTTTAAGGCGCATCTTTGGACCCATTAGAGATACACAAAGTGGAGAGTGGAAAAGAAGTAACAAAGACATTTATGATCTGTTTAAGTCCCCGCTAATCACTGGTATCATGAAGGCTAATAGACTACAATGGCTGGGGCATATAGAAAGAATGGAAGATAATAGGGAAACAAAACTCGCTTACACTCAGAAAATAAATGACCGTAGACCCCGAGGTAGACCAAGAAGACGGTGGAGAGATAATATATATACAGACCTACAAGCACTTGGAATCAACGACTGACAAGAGAAGGTCAACCAGAGAGACGAATGGAGACGGATTGTATCTGCAGGAAAGAACCTCAATGGCTCGGAACGCTGAAGAAGAAGAAGAAGGTTAAAGTAAAGTAGGTAAAATCAGTAAAGTAATTAAAGTAAGTATAGTAAAATAATCAAAGTAATTAGAGTAATTAAAGTAAAGTAAAGAAAGGTCTCTTTACGAATTCGAAGCCCAGACCATCAGTCCGTCAGGCAAGTGTATTAGCCACTATGCTACCACATATCCCTTTTAACTAATAGAATGCAGACATTACATACAATTTTTAAGGGATGTAATGTATGTCTATTCTAAAGATAACTTAGACCAAACAAGAGTTATCGTTCCTTCACTTCCTCTTCTGAAAAAACCCGTCTTCATTGATTTGCTTCAGTCGTTTCACGTTATCATATACATTATGAATTTTGCCTCTTCTTTCAGCAGAGACTTACATTAAATGATTACTATCGTTAAGGGCCTAGCTTAATGGCTTGGGCGATCATGCTTCTCCACATCTTGCGATTTCCAGTAAGCATGTATCAGTTAGTGTGCTGACACTCTTACGTGCACTGATGATAGCTGTCAAGAATCTTCTCTCGTTGTCTTCCTCTACTCATCGTTCCACAAATTTTTCTAGTTGTCACAGTATGTTCTTGCTTCTGCCTTCTAATTTTGTGGCCAAAAATGAGGATTGCCTTTCTGTGTTGTTTGTTATAAGTTGTCTTTGTGTATTGGCCCCTTTCAAAACAGTTATATTACTTATTGTACAGTCCTTAGAAGTTTCAACATTCATCTGTAGAATGTTTGAACGCTCTTTGTTTCATACAATAATTCCTTTTCTAGCTTCGAAGAGCGCGGATTTATATTAGAATATGTCTTTATTTGATCAAATGCAGTTGTTGCTTGTCCTATTCTGTCCTTTATCTCTGGGATACATCTTCTGTCTGATGGTATCCATGTGCCTAAGTGGATACACATCATGTTTGCTTATAGCACAACAGCTCTCTCAGTATGGAATCAACCATGCTCATGAAATGTAACATTGTTACTTAACGAACCAACAACACAAATAAAAACACAAAGGTCATAGTTACACACAGATTCCTGAGTGATATGAACAAACAAAACATGCTTGTATATGTCTGCCTACATACAAACCTACCTACCTAACTACTAACTACTACTTACTTGCCATTCAGCATACATATAAACTTTCTTATCTATATACATAAGCTAACACTGACACAGAAAAACTTAACAAACTCATTCGGCACCATGAACCACCTAAATTACAACCGATGCCACAGAGGCTGGTTGACATTTGGTGGACAGTTTTTTTATTTGTGTGTGTGTGTGTGTGTTTTTTTTTTTTTTGTTTTTTTTTCGCAAAATCGAAATCGGAATAAATAAGTTATACCAATCAGCGCAACTGACTACTTATGTACCTGCTTACCCATTTATCGTCCTTTTTACTGGTCTATGTGTTTACATCTTCCTTTCCTATTTCTTCTTCTCCTCCTCCTTATTTTCTACAGACTCTACTCCATCTGAGGAGTTGCTGACCGACTGTCTAAAATGCCGGATTCTCTTTCGGAAGACCCGGGTTCGAATACTCGATAAGGTGTGGAGTTTGTTTGTTTCCTTCTGTCGGGGGCAAAAAGAAAACTCTAGCCTGCACAGTTCACGGCGACTGCAATAGCCAGACGGCCTTAATTCCTCAGGCTCAAGACGCCCTGTCATACACCGCAAGGTACTTACTATATTGGCAGTAAATGACAGATGACAGTGGCAGTCTACTCCTTCTTCTTCCCTCCCCATCTCCTCCCTCTCTCCTTCTCACGATTTTCCTCCCCACCTCCCTATAGGCTTTCTCCTGCTTCCCGTCCTTCCCTCATCGCCTCCACTCCATCCTCTTCCTTCTTCTTTCCTCAATCGCCACTCTTCCTCTACAACATCTTCCACCTTCCCTTCCTCCTTACTGTTGTTCTCCTTCTAGCAGTAGCATGTATATGACGTGACAACCACTTGTGCTAGATCTAATACAAAAACACCGTTGCAACCACTTGTGCTAGATCTAATACAAAAACACCGTTGCAACCACTTGTGCTAGATCTAATACAAAAACACCGTTGCAACCACTTGTGCTAGATCTAATACAAAAACATCGTTGCAACCACTTGTGCTAGCGCTAGCGTGTACACGACGTGACGACTATTTGTGCTAGGCCTAACACGAAAATGACGTGACGGCTACTTGTGCTAGGCGTAACATAAAAACGACGTGACGACTATTTGTGCTAGGTCTAACACGAAAACGACGAGGCCACTACTTGTGCTAGCGGCAATTATTGCTTAGTCCAGTGGTTCTCAACTGGTGGGGAATTCTCCCCCCTCCCCAGGGGGGAATTTTGTGGTTTCCAGGGGGGGGGGGGGGAGGGGGAGGGGGAATGATGATTATTTCAAGATTGCGTTAATACAAGAGCCGATTACTTGATCTTGTTTTTTCCTTCATACTTTACGGTTCTGTACGTCTCACCCTTCTAAAATTCATTTGATAAAATAAGTAGACCCACAAATTACGTTTTATGTGGACGTCCAGACTTGTTTTAGTATATGCTATTAAATTTAGCTTCAATTATTACGTATACTGTGTAGGGGCAGGGGGAAATTTTTAGTGAGGAAATACGAAAAGGGGGGGGATGACGACGTTCTAAAATATGGTGAGGGGGGAATGACGTCATAAAAATATGGTGAAGGGGGGCACAGGCCAAAAAAGGCTGAGAACCACTGGCTTAGTCTAATCTAGCGAGCTCTAAACTAACCTAGCTGCCGTCATCATTGGTGGAAGCGTACAAATTCCTCTTGTCTTCCCCATACATCAAACTACTGAGCGTAATCTTGCCAAGAAATCAACAGACAGCTGAAAGATGCTGATGTTGACAGCGATGTCCTGTAAAGGATATGCAAAACATTTTTTTTTCTTCCCCATACATATTCAGATGTCAAAAGGAATCTCAACACAGCAGCGATCACCTTGAACTTAGTGACAACTTCACACAGTTTGTCTTCTCATGAAGACCAACATTGTTTCCGCTGCTCAACACGCTGGACACTTCACTAATGATGTTTTGCTGTTTATGTCGGTTCTTAACTCAACTCAACAACTCAACTCAACTGTTTTGCTGTTGTTGTTTTTTTTTACCAAATCCACAGTTATATTAATCAGTATCTCCTATCTTAGTTAATCAGACAGGTGTATTTCAACCTGTTGTTCACTGTACCATGTCTAACCATTCTTATTTGTTCTTTTCCAGGTGTGGTAATGTTTCCGGAAAGGCGACCTAACGATGTCAAATTTCAATGAGCCACTATGTACAGTTGCCTATCCTTTACAGGACGTAGCAGTCAACTCCAGCATAGTTTGACTGTTTGTAAATTTTGGGCATGTTTTCGTTCAGTAATTTACCATTGCTTTCTGGACGACCGGCACACATACCATTGTATGGAAACAAACGCAAGGCGGGCTCCTTCCAAATCGCCCTCAGCTGTGTTTGAACACTGTATGCGGGATTACGAATTGCATTCGTAACCAGTTCGTCACAAAGCCGTAATTCTGTGACTGAGTCACGAATGCTCATCAGAAACCACAAATGCTCTAGAAATTATCAAGCCTAGTCAGTATTAACTTTAATGGACCAGCTTACAGAAGCTTTTCGCCGCGTTACAACAGTCACGCTATCATCCCATCAGACGAAACAACGCCCCACACTGCAATCATGGTACTTTAATACTGACGTGTAACAATTGATTTAAATACACTTTCAGACGACAACATGGAGTTTTCACACTTATTAAACATACAGTTCGCTAAATCTTCACATGCCTCGATTATCCCCAGTTTTAGATTGTTAAGTATCATCATGAGGCGTTTGTCCTTTACAAAACGTCGATCTCATCGCGTAGTGGACTTTTGATCTCGCTTTATCTATTATCGTATTCAATGTGTTACATCGACCTTGCTTTGTTGTACGACAGTGAATCCTGGTATGTGAAGGAACGAACTAGCAAGTTTGGAGTCAGCGGAGGTGTTCTGTTTGGGGCGAAATGTTGCCTACCCTGGCAGGCCAGAGTAACTAACAAGGACTGCCCGACACAGGTTGATGGGAGGAAACGATTATACACAACTTTAACTGATTAAGCGCCAAGGGCTGATTTATCGTCTTAACACAGATTCATGGGAGGAAACGATTATACACAACTTTAACCGATTAAGCGCCAAGGGCTGGTTTATCGTCTTAAGCGACATCCCGTTCCTATCATGGGCGTATATATCGCCGAAATGTCGCCATTGCATTATAATATAACATATAACTTACCATATTACCAACTTGTAAGCCATTACTGTGAAATACCCCTACAATGCATTATGCATAGCATATCTATGCGGGCTATTGGTTTGTCGAGACTCCAGCATACTCCTCTTTTCACATGGGGCAGTGAGGAGCATTTTGTAAGATATTCACTGGCACAGGAACGGATATATATATATATATATATGCGGCAACCCTTTGCCGAGAAGTTGCAACCGCGACGAACAAACTAAGAGATTAACCGACCAATCCCTACATCCCATTTTCCGTCTTTCATGTTTGTTTGGTCCAAACCTGCTTTTTGTCTGGCACAGACTCTGTTAAGATTTTCTTTTTTTAATGTTGTATATCCCTTACAGGACGTTGCAGGCAACACGAGCATTTTTCAGCTGCTGTTGATGTACTAGGCAAGATTCACGTTCAGTAGTTTGCCATTGCTTTCTGAGCGACCGGCTCGCATACAAACACGTTATAACACAATGCGACACGGTCTGCTGCACAAATCGGTCGAGCTGCGTTTCGAACGCCTGGTAAGCGACTCATGAACCGCGTTCGCAAGCCTTTGGCTACGGAGACGGCTCAAGTTGATTGGCTCTTGTCTCAAGACGGCTGTTAAATAATAGATACAAAATTAACATAGATAGGTATGCGTGACTCCTGTCAGTGGTGAGGGCTCCTTGAAGGTATGTACATTATACCTGTGTTTATTGTCTCCTTGAAGGTATGTACACTATACCTGTGTTTATTGTCTCCTTGAAGGTATGTACACTATACCTGTGTTTACTGTCTCCTTGAAGGTATGTACACTGTACCTGTGTTTATTATCTCATTGATGGTATGTATACTGTACCTGTGTTTATTGTCTCATTGAAGGTATGTACACTGTACCTGTGTTTATTATCTCATTGATGGTATGTACACTATGCCTGTGTTTATTGTCTCCTTGAAGGTATGTACACTGTACCTGTGTTTATTATCTCCTTGATGGTATGTACACTATACCTGTGTTTATTATCTCATTGATGGTATGTACACTATACCTGTGTTTACTGTCTCCTTGAAGGTATGTACACTGTACCTGTGTTTATTATCTCATTGATGGTATGTATACTGTACCTGTGTTTATTGTCTCATTGAAGGTATGTACACTGTACCTGTGTTTATTATCTCATTGATGGTATGTACACTATGCCTGTGTTTATTGTCTCATTGATGGTATGTACACTATGCCTGTGTTTATTATCTCCTTGAAGGTATGTACACTATACCTGTGTTTATTGTCTCCTTGAAGGTATGTACACTATACCAGTGTTTATTATCTCCTTGAAGGTATGTACACTGTACCTGTGTTTATTATCTCATTGAAGAATGTACAGTGTACCTTTGTTTATTATCTCCTTGAAGGTATGTATACTGTACCTGTTTTTATTATCTCCTTGAAGAATGTACAGTGTACCTGTGTTTATTATCTCCTTGAAGGTATGTATACTGTACCTGTGTTTATTATCTCCTTGAAGGTATGTATACTGTACCTGTGTTTATTATCTCCTTGAAGGTATGTACACTGTACCTGTGTTTATTATCTCCTTGAAGGTATGTATACTGTACCTGTGTTTATTATCTCCTTGAAGGTATGTATACTGTACCTGTGTTTATTATCTCCTTGAAGGTATGTATACTGTACCTGTGTTTATTATCTCCTTGAAGGTATGTACACTGTACCTGTGTTTATTATCTCCTTGAAGGTATGTATACTGTACCTGTGTTTATTATCTCCTTGAAGGTATGTACACTGTACCTGTGTTTATTATCTCCTTGAAGGTATGTACAGTGTACCTGTGTTTATTATCTCCTTGAAGGTATGTACACTGTACCTGTGTTTATTATCTCATTGAAGAATGTACAGTGTACCTTTGTTTATTATCTCCTTGAAGGTATGTATACTGTACCTGTTTTTATTATCTCCTTGAAGGGGTGTACATTGTGTCTGTGTTTATTATCTCCTTGAAGGTTAGTGCACTGTACCTGTGTTTATTATCTCCTTGAAGGGGTGTACACTATGTCTGTGTTTATTATCTCCTTGAAGGTGTGTACATTGTGTCTGTGTTTATTATCTCCTTGAAGGGGTGTACACTGTGTCTGTGTTTATTATCTCCTTGAAGGTTAGTGCACTGTACCTGTGTTTATTATCTCCTTGAAGGGGTGTACACTGTGCCTGGGTTTATTATCTCCTTGAAAGTATGTACACTATGTGCTGTGTTTATTATCTCCTTGAAGGTATGTGCACTTGTACCTGTGTTTATTATCTCCTTGAAGGTCTGTACACTATGTCTGTTGTTTATTATCTCCTTGAAGGTGTGTACATTGTGTCTGTGTTTATTATCTCCTTGAAGGTATGTACACTATGCCTGTGTTTATTATCTCCTTGAAGGTGTGTACACTATGCCTGTGTTTATTATCTCCTTGAAGGTGTGTACATTGTGTCTGTGTTTATTATCTCCTTGAAGGTATGTACACTATGCCTGTGTTTATTATCTCCTTGAAGGTGTGTACACTGTGCCTGTGTTTATTATCTCCTTGAAGGTGGTGTACATTGTGTCTGTGTTTATTATCTCCTTGAAGGTGTGTACATTGTGTCTGTGTTTATTATCTCCTTGAAGGTAGTGTACATGTGTCCTGTGTTTTATTATCTGCCTTGAAGGTATGTACACTATGTCCTGTGTTTATTATCTCCTTGAAAGGTAGTACATTGTGTCCTGTGTTTATTATCTCATTGAAGGGCTGTACACTGTGTCTGTGTTTATTAATCTCCTTGGAAGGGTATGTACACTGTACCTGTGTTTATTATCTCATTGAAGAGTGTACACTTGTGTCTGTGTTTATTATCTCCTTGAAGGTGTGTACATTGTGTCTGTGTTTATTATCTCCTTGAAAGGTGTGTACATTGTGTCTGTGTTTATTATCTCCTTGAAGGTGTGTACATTGTGTCTGTGTTTATTATCTCCTTGAAGGTATGTGCACTGTACCTGTGTTTATTATCTCCTTGAAGGTATGTACACTGTGTGTGTTTATTATCTCCTTGAAGGTATGTATACTGTACCTGTGTTTATTATCTCCTTGAAGGTATGTATACTGTACCTGTGTTTATTATCTCCTTGAAGGTATGTACACTATGCCTGTGTTTATTATCTCCTTGAAGGTATGTACACTATGCCTGTGTTTATTATCTCCTTGAAGGTATGTACACTGTGCCTGTGTTTATTATCTCCTTGAAGGTATGTGCACTGTACCTGTGTTTATTATCTCCTTGAAGGTATGTACACTGTGTGTGTTTATTATCTCCTTGAAGGTATGTATACATGTACCTGTGTTTATTATCTCCTTGAAGGTATGTATACTGGTACCTGTGTTATTATCTCCTTGAAGGTATGTATACTGTACCTGTGTTTATTATCTCCTTGAAGGTATGTATACTGTACCTGTGTTTATTATCTCCTTGAAGGTATGTACACTATGCCTGTGTTTATTATCTCCTTGAAGGTATGTACACTGTGCCTGTGTTTATTATCTCCTTGAAGGTATGTACACTGTGTGTGTTTATTATCTCATTGAAGGTATGTACACTGTACCTGTGTTTATTATCTCCTTGAAGTTATGTGCACTGTACCTGTGTTTATTATCTCATTGACAGTATGTACACTGTGCCTGTGTTTATTATCTCTCACATTTTCGCAGGAGTCACACATACGTAGCTTTTCAATGTGTATTGTTATATCAGCAACAGAGATGTGGTTCCTAAGACGTATGTTGCAAATTCCTTGGACTGCCAGAAAGCATTTAACACGAAATTCATAGCTCACAGCGTCGCTCCACGCACTTAACTCAATAACTGGTTGACGGAACCATGTACTGCTGTCTTGGTTCTTTTCTTGGAAGAAGCCACGAACTCACGACCAGTTTCCAGTGAGGTGAACTTTATGAGACGCCCATATCTTGGACTGCCGAAGTCATTAACATCTGCCTGGAAAAGGCTACACAAGGAAGTAAAAGTGAAAGTTACTAGACGTGTAGGGCGCATTACGGCATATGGTGCTAGACCAATACTGTTATACTTATTAACAGCAGACGTGGCACGGAGAGAAACTGTAAGGGGCGTTCATTTGAAATCCGTTCGTACCGCACCGCGCGTACTTGCGTACGTTGAACATTATCATGTCATAGTCATGAGATAAGTACTGACCAATTAATAAAAGAGCACCTGCTTATCGTCCCATGATGCATAGGTTCTTTTTCTGACCGTTGAGAAAATGGCCAGATTGATCCAAAATCAGTTCAAAGAAGCTCAAAGTTTCTTTCGTTTCAATGATGTCTACCAGTGGACATTCATCGAAGAATGCAGGCAGCGTACGGTAAACAAATGTGTGTCGAAGACAACAGTGACAAACTGGACACGAATGTTTCGGAAAGGACGCCAGTTCACGATAGATCTTCGATGGCCGGGTCAAGCACATATTGTTGCAACAGAAATAACCATCACCAAAATTGATGCAGCAGTACAAATTAACCGTAGCAGTACAAACGTAGCTAGCGAACGAATTTGATGTATCAATTGGGACAATTCAAAAGTCGTTCGTAAGAAACTGCAATATCGGAAAGTGTGTCCACAGTGGGTACCACGGATGTTGACCGACCACCAAAGAGAGGAACGCATGGGATGGTGTTTGAACCACTTCCTGCGTTACAGAGTGGTGGGTGATGCATTTCTCTTCCGCTTAGTGGCAGGCGATGAATCATGGTGTCACCACTTTGAGCCGAGCAGCAAAAGAGAGAGCATGCAATGGAAGCATGCTGGATCACCAAATGCCAAAAAATTCAAGTTACAGGTTTCCGCAGGTAAGGTTGTGCTGAGCGCATTTTTTTACCATGAAGGGCTATTGTTAGCCGACTTTAAAAAACCTGGTGTCAACATCAACTCTACCCACTACTTGCAAACACTAGACAAGCTGCAAAAACCATCAAGAATAAACGACCCGGCATGCTTTCTCGCGGTGTGATTTTGTTGCACGATAAAGCTCGTCCGCATGTCGCAAAGATTGTGTAGGAAGCATCAGCAAGAAAGAAGTGGGAAATTCTGCAACAGCCGCCTATGGTCCTGATTTGTCACCATGTGATTTTCATTTGTTCAGACCTTAAAAAAAGCTCTCAAGGGGCAACGATTTCACACAGATGCAGACTTAATGAACGCGTTAAAAACTTGTTAAAGTGAGCAACCACAATCCTTTTTTTTTTTTTTTGCAGACGGCATTCGCCGTCTACCTAAGCAATGGGATGCTTGGCTGAATGTCTACGGCGACTTCTTCTGACCAATCCATGGTGCATAATTCATTCAAAATGCATGCTTTGTTTAATTCTACCAGACCTGTTAATGTTTCTTTCATGCTTTTGTAATAAAGCCATTGGAACGGGTCTCAAATGAACGTCCCTAATATGATGGACGATGATGTGCAGGAACATTATCAGCAGAGTTCATCCAGAACAACAAGAAGAAAGATATTTGGAGATTCATAAACGCATACGCTGTTGGAAAGGCTCGTGGTGATGATGAGTTTCCTTTGATAACAATTGTTACAATAGAGTACTCGCTCCCACACATTATGTTCCCACACAAGATGTTCCCACACACGATGTTACCACTCAAGATGTTCCCACACACGATGTAACCCACACACATTGTTCTCACACACAATGTTCCCCACACACGTTGTTCTCAAACACGATGTTCCCATACATGATGTTTCCTCACACGATGTTCTCACATACGAAGTTGCCACACACGACGTCCAACACTGTCTTTTTAGCGAACACTTGGTTGTGACGTCACCCACACCCTCTTCCAACATCCAAGAATCGATGACAAGTGCACTCAGCCGGCGACGTCACCCAGTCTTCAGTTATATATAGCGGCTGTTGGCTTTAGGTCTTCTCGGGACAACACATATGCCGTTCAGTGTACAGAGTTTTAACTGATCACAAGTTGTTCCACTCGGAACATTGGTGTCTAGAGGTGGTAGAAATGGTAGAAATAGTAAGATAATGATAGGTATGCTAGTAATGTGTTTATTTATTTATTTATTTGTTTATTTATTTATTTATTTATTTATTTAGTTGTCATATTTGGAATTACATTGTAAGAAAACATACATTATGGTTATATCCAAGAAGGAAAGCCACAATGTAACATCCAATTAAATGGGAACAGTCTTAAGCAGGAGAATGGGTACAACTATTTTCGAAACATTCACAACGTCAGATGCACACACATGATTCAACTGCATTGAATAATTACAAAATTGTGTCCTGGTTTGAATAACGCGGATCCTTATAAATAATGTAAACCGTCTTTCCCCTCGGAACACAAAACCAGCCTTCCTGCTGAAAGATGAGACAGTCAGATGACTGGAAATGACATAGAAAATGGATGGCAGGGAAGGTGAAACACGGAGGGTAGGGAAAACATGTCAAGCCCTATAGATAACGGACAAGTGGAAAGGAGACAAAGATACGATGGAGAATCGAAAAGAAGCAAAGTGTGTACACGAATAAAGAGGTAGCAGAGGCAGGCGGATGAATGAAGGTGTTTGATGAACGGGGACACGTACAATACTTAAAATAGATTCATGGACATCGAGATCACGCAGTGAGAGATACCCAGTGAGAGTATTTCGGTATCTCTCATCAAACTAAGGAAGACCATTTCTGAGAGCTCTGTGTCATGGCGGGGGAAAATGTAAACACACGAGCATGTATTCTTTTGGATATGTTGAAATGTGGATCAACATGATCATCCGTGTCAATAGGCTGTCACCTAAAGATGACAATAATGATACACTGTTATCATCTATTCATTAATGCCAGAAGCGGAATATATCTATTTCCGGATGTTACCTGGGCACCATGACCCGGTCCTAACCCACCGCACCACTCACTCCCTCTAAGAAAAGAGCGGATTGTTTATTGTTTTTTTTTCTTTCTCATTCTCTCACCTTGAACCCAATCGTAATCCATACACGTCCTACTACGTCTTTTGCACTGGACTTATTTTATGTGCGGATTAACGTTCCGTATAATCAGTGTCTCTCGCCATCAGGCGTCCTCAAGTCAAGGACGAGAAGTCCCCATTTTAGTCGAATTAATCGGTGTAGGAGTTAAACCCACAACCTCAACATCAGCTCACTGGAAGTTTAAAGCGAGCGTTCTTATCCATTTGGTTACGCTGACCTCCTATTGCCGGAATAATGTAATCATTATCACTAACCCATATTACCGGAATAATAAGAGATATGCTGGGTAGTGATAATGATCACACAGAAATCCAGACGGATCTACAGACATGTGATAATGACTTGATATTAAGTACAGACTTAGCTGAACACCTGCACATGAGAATAATAAGACATTCATTTCTCTTCTTTCTTCATTCCTCTTTTCCTGTGTGACTTTACGCGTCAAGTTAAGAAGAATATTTGTGACAAAGCGCTGTGCTGGTTGCATACAATGTAGTATTCAGCTTCTACATCTCTCGTGCTGTCTCCCTCTTGCTCTGTTTCCATTGTATCCAACTGCACATTTTCTGTGCTAGGTGTTATTTGAAGAGCAATCATGCTTCATTTACCTGTCGATAAGGTGATATGTGTTCGATCCCCAACGAGGCTAAATTTTGTTACGTTGAATACCTGAATGCTATCATTCTTAAAGGATAATTAAATGAGCCTTGTTAGTCAACTCGACACCGGAATGCGTCCATACATATTGGATAATTCTAATGAATTATTTCAGTTAACAAGACACCGGAATGCGTCCATACATATAGGATAATCCTAAGGCGGCTGAGTGGTCTCGAGGTATGGTGTCCGCCTCGAGTGCTGGAGGTTCCGGGTTCAGGCCCCGGTGAGGACCGGGATTTATTTAAAACATCCATCTGGACTTCCAGTAATAAAATTTCCTTTGGCCTCTGGGTAGTGAGATCGGACACCCGTGTGTATTGTTGTGCACGTAAAAAATCCCTTGGCAGTTGGAAATCGAAAAAGAGCAGCCTAACGGCGCTGCCCGGGCAAAATTTCGAGTTAAAAATCTACCCAAAGTATTTCAGGATCCTCGCCGATGCAACGGAGTTCGTGCATTGAGCTGAGTTTCTCCATACTGAGGTTTGAGTTAGGAGGAAAACGGAGCACTTATGGGTTAAACCGTGTGCTGTGATGTTGATCCAACGACTAAACTAAACTAGGATAATTCTAATGAATTATTTCAGTTAACACGACACCGGAACACTGGACTCCATCAGACAAGTTGTAAGAGGCGACTAAGGAAAGGCTGTGCGTACGGCACGCTACTCCATCATGAAGAAAAATGCAACCTCAAAATCCAACCAGCCATGCACGTCACATAAAGACAAGGCATTACTCAGCCAACCATGATGTAAGGAAGCCTTTATAGAAGAGATATGACGTGCTGCAGAGAAAGCCAAAAGTAGTCCGTGGCGCTGATTAATATTCTTTCATCTAGAAAATTCTACAGGATTGGCACCTTGAATGTTAAAACTATTAATGAATTAGAAATGACAGCGCAGGTGGTAGAAAAATGCAATATTATATTATTATCATCTTAGGATTGTGCAAGGCAAGGTGGACAAGAAAAGGCGAATAGTTGCTAAACACAGGTGAAACAGTGCCATACTCAGACCATTGAAAAGGAAAGTTACCCCTACAGTGATGGAGTAGTCTTAATGTAATCTAATGAGGCAAAGGAAACATTATTAGAGTGGGAAACAGTGAGCTATAGAATAATAGCAGCAACACTTGGAACCATCGAACAGAAAATAAACGGGAATATGTTAAATGTGCACACCAACAAATAATACAGAGGAATCGGTTAAAGGAGAATTTGATATGAAACTTCAAAACGTAACCGGTAGGTTAAGAAAAAGCAATACGACAATGTTGATGAGTTACCTAAATGTAAAAAATAGGATTGTACACCTGTTTGGGAAGCAACGTGGTCAGAAAGTGGGGAACAGATAGGGATACTTAAATAAGAATACAAAGGCAAGAAGAGCTTTCATTAGTACTAGGAAATGTGTGAAAGTCAAAGAAAGTTAAACTTAGTACCAAACATATAATTGTTAACTCCAATGTTAAATCACTACTAATGTATGTTTCTGAAATATGAAGAACAAATAACAAATAACAAATAAACTACAAACATTAATTTATTGGAATTATATAGTGGAATTAAAATGTTATGACAGTGATAATGTAGAGCTCATGTAGAGAACTAAACAAATCATGGTCAACAACCAGGTGAATAAAATACGCTGGCCCTGAATAGGACATACTCTGAGACAGCCTGACAACAATATAACTAGAAACCCCCCTGTCTGGAACCCACAAGATAGGACATACTCTGAGACAACCTGACAACATTATAACTAGAAACCCCCCTGTCTGGAACCCACAAGACAAGCTAAATAGCGGGAGACCAAAAACACTTGGAGAAGATAATTACATAGGTGACTAATACCGGGAGGACGTGGAGGTTGCTGCAAGAGATATAACAAAAGATAGGACAGCCTGGCTTGATGGGTTGAGGGCTCAGGCCCCAATGCAGTATGAAGGGCAGACGAGAGGGATTCAAGGGGAAAAGGCAATCACGCATCGTGCGTTGCTTGAGACAGTTAGTTAGTGGTGAAGGACGTCGCAGTCAACTCCATCATGCTTTGGCTGTTTGTGATTTCTGAGCAAATTTACGTTCAATAGTTTGCCATTGCTTTCTGTAACGACGGCACTCATACCATTTTTTATAAATACAAACGCAATGCGGTCTGCTGCCTAATTTCCCCGCAGCTGTTTCGAACGCAGTATGTGGAATTACGAACTGCGTCCGTAATCCTTTTGCCACATAAACGGCTTGGGACTGTAGGAATTAATCAACATTATCTTTGAACTCTACCGCTACAAACAGATGTTGAAACAGTTAATTATCAGTGACCCACATCCTCACCGCTACTTCCATATGTTAAAAGAGTTAATTATCTGTATCTGGCTACGTTGCCTAGACTGTCACGTGTTGTTAGATTAACATATCAGTATCTCGGAACGTTATCGCGTCTGCTATATGTTGAAAGTGGTAGTGATCAGTATCTGAGAACTCTATCACTACTCTCATATATTGAAGAGTTACTGGTCATAATTTGGGAAATTTACTGCTACTAACATATGTTGTAAGAGATGGGTTTGTGTCTTTGAATTCTACATCTATTGTCGTATGTTGTGAGTGTCAACCACCTATACTTGGGAACTTTACCCCTACTACCATAATGTTGACATAATATTGAAATAGTGAATAATCAGCACCTCTGGGACTGTATCGCTACTATCGCATATTAAAAGAGTTAATGATAGGTATCTAGAACTTCTACGCAACCACTACTGCCATATGTTTTAAAGGTTAATGATCAGTATCTAGGAACCTCTTTGCCACTGTCATGTGCTACATATCAATCATCCCCATCTGTAACTCTGCTTTCAGTTATTTCCCACATCAATATTGCCCGCTTCTTTCAAGACCTATATTTTCCCAGTGTAAATCTCAGCCAACTACCATTCTCGTAACACGCATCAGCACACACCAGTTCCACAGCCGCGTCTCTGCGCTACCAGTCTTGTTTCTAACTCACCCATTGCATCTTGTGTCGTCGTTTGTCATGGCAACGTGATGTTTGTTTGAACATGGTGGCTGGTACACGTCCTAGCTGCCAGTTCATTGGTCCTGTTCATTGGTCTAGTTTGTGAGGGCCTAGAATAATGATTACTGTATTTATTCTTCCTGTTATCTTCTATTTAGATTGTCAACAGTTAGTTAGTTAGTTAGTTAGTCGCAGTTCCAACTTCACAGCAACGGGTCGTCCCCATTATGCTCCGTTCCTGTGCCAGTGAATATCACACAAAACGCTCCCCACTGCCCAATGTGAAAAGTGGAAAAGACAGGTGTCTCGACAAACAACAGCCCGCACAGATACACTGTGCATAATGCCGCCGCCAGAATGTCAACACACCAGTCCCCTACGAAACACCCAATTCATCTCTGATGGAATCGGCAGTCATTTTCCTATCTGGATGTTTCCTAGATGTT
This sequence comes from Cepaea nemoralis, assembly GCA_014155875.1. NCBI lineage: Eukaryota > Metazoa > Mollusca > Gastropoda > Stylommatophora > Helicidae > Cepaea > Cepaea nemoralis. The sequence goes on from JACEFZ010009906.1 coordinate 63,037, forward strand.
CACCCACACAGTCCACGAAAATACAGTTCATCACCGACGGCAGTGGCAGTCAACCAGAAGCCCAGCAGCCACGCATTTCTGCATAAGGCAAAAACCGGTCAACTCTGGGACATAGCCACATGCCATCGCTCCGAACATGCAGTCACGTTCCAAAAAAAAAAAACTTGGGCAGATTCAAAAGCACTTCACACGAAACACACAGCTCACAGTGTCGCGCCACGCACTCACTCAGTAGCAGGGCGACGGAACCATCAAGCCTCCTTAGTCGCCTCTTACGACATGCGTGGTAGGCTACAATGTTGCTATTCTTTGCTTCCCTTATGGGCCCCTGCAACACACGGGAGATTGTTGTCAACAATATCCATTGTGTGTATCCATGTGTATCTCATCTGAAAACGTTATCACATAAGTCGTTTATATAATCTGCCCATTTTTTAAATTACCTTCGCTTTGCCAGTTAACATTTTATCTTTTTTGTTTGCAAACTTAGTTGCTGTATATTTGTAGGCACATAGATTATGTGTCTCATCGTTGTTTCTTAAGCTCCTTGCAATTACTTACTTAGCCTAGACTGCTTTCGTCACATTTAATTCTGTATTATTTCTATTTTTAGTTGCCTGTCCTTCACATGACGTAGCAGTTAACCCCATCATATAGTCTGTTCTTGATTCTTGGGCAAGTTTTACGTTCAGTACTTTGCATTGACTTCAGACAGACAGACACACGTCCTGTACCTATACCTTTTTTTAAAAAAAAACAACAACCGCCGCTGTGTTTCGAATCCGGGATATACAGAATTACGAATCGGCGTCCTTCGCACGGAGAGACATTACTTTCTATATCAATTATTTTATGTTCATCTTGAGTTTGTATTCTTTTCCTAATATGTTCATTTTGATGCTGTTTACTTCTTTTTCTACATTCATCTTGATTTATTTAACTTTTTTGTATATTTCAATGGCTTCGGGCGGAAGAGCGCAATTGGGAGGGTACAGGCCTAACCCTGGTGCGAGGAAAATAGACCTAAAGACAAAATGTCATGGCAGGGCAAACCAGGGCCTAAGCCTTGGTTTGCAACTGGTCTGGGATCGAAGCTCCGACAGGCGGACAGTTAGAGCATTGCTTTGCTGATCCGGTAGCTTCTGCAGCTTGTCTTGTTCCAGATGTAGAGGTGTTACCTGTCCTCTGGAGTGAACTAGGCAGGCCGAGAGAGGGATCATGCTGCATGGGCAACACATGATCTCTATATTTTAGCCCAAGCTTTGTGCTATGGATGGGTAATAGTTATTATGCCTTTCTGAAGCACAAACTATCGTCTGTCAAGACGGCAAGGTGCCAATGAATGCATATTCATCCTGATTGTCTTTAATTTTGTCTTGTATATTCATCTTGATTTTGTTGACTTGTTCAACACTTATCCTCTCCCCTGTCATCAGCTTATTCTTCACAGTCTTCTTTATTTCTGGCATTGTTGTTGAAACGTATGTTGTACTCTGATTAACTCACAGAGAGAACAAGTTAATCGCACCCGAAAGGGACAATCGACATTTTTGGGCAATTCTTGTGAAAAGGAGACATTGGAAGGGAGGAGAGGCATGGGAAGACAGAAGAGAGAGAGAGAGAGAGAGAGAGAGACAGAGAGAGAGAGAGAGAGAGAGAGAGAGAGAGAGAGAGAGAGAGAGAGAGAGAGAGAGAGAGAGAGAGAGAGAGAGAGAGAATGCTAGACAGATAAACAACCCGGCATGGAGGAACATCAGATTTACAACTCGAGACTTTTCAACAGATATGAACACCATCGCGAAACTGCGCATGGAGTTCACAAAGTATCTACTTGTATGAACTATTACCTCATATTTAAGTTTCTTTCTCCGCGTCCGGTTTAATTAAAATTTAATCACAGAAGCCACAGTCAATATGTTGCACGATTTATTGTCAGGCATATTTCGCTGCATCACGTCATGTCAATACTGCAGAGTTATATATCATATGCAGGGAATAAATGAATTATACTTTAGCACAATTAAAACACATTTTCATAGGATGTTTAAATTCACTTCAGGCATGTAAAGTTACCACCGCCCCCGCCCCCTCCTTTTTTCCCCGGCCACAAGCTGAAACATGCATCCTGTGTAACATCGCTGAGCTCCATAACACCGTGAGTTATTATCTCTCTTTACCTGTTGACGCGTCTTCTGTGTGCCTGTTTCACGTAATGTTATCTACTTCTCTCGAACATGTCACCTTTACATCTTGATACAATATGAAAGAAATAAGTTCAATGCAGTAAAGCTTGGGGAATGTAAACAGTATGACACCACGACGTATAGGGCAGCTTTCCGGTTCTGTGTGGAAGGGATTAAGAACGCAATTCGCAACCACTCATGCCGCGTTCGAAACACAGCTGGGGCGATATGGCAGTAGAAACCCTTGCGTTATGTTTCATACAACGGTATGCTAGCCGGTGGCTCAGAAGAAAATGGCAAACTACTGAAAGCTAACTTGCAAGAAATCACAAACAGCCATAAATGCTGGAGTTGACTGCGACGTCCTGTAAAGGATATGCAACTAACCAACAGGTAATCATAACTACTGTCTCCTCTTTTCCCCTATTCGACTGCACATAAGCTGACGTAAGCCATCGTTCCTGCTGTCTCATAGTCTAGGGCTGAGTGAAGTACGACACATTTTGTTCTTCATTGCTTTCAACACTCCTCAAGTGACTTGTGATAACTTCATGTAGCCACTCGACTCCCTGATTTACAGGTTGTTGTGTGTTTCTTGTGTTTGTTTATTGATGAAGACGTGTCGCCGCAAGACCATTTGTTTTCCGTAAATGTGTATTGCCAAGTTAGTTGCGTGTCCTCTCCAAAACGTTGCAACTAACCCAAGAATTTGTTGGGTTGTTGTCACTTACTACGAAATTTTAGTTATTTAGTTTGCCATTATTTTCTGAACCGCCAGCGCCTCGTTCCATCTAAGTCAACGCAAATCCATATGTCTAAAATCGTCTAAAGCGGGTTTCGAACCATCGACACTGTATGGGAGGGGGAGGGGGTGAATTATGACACCGAGCGTCTTACTATCAACTTAACCACTGAGTCGGTTTTTTATGCTGTAAAGCTTGTCTCACGCTTTATATTATGTACACTGTCAAGCTGCCCCACGTTTTATATTTTGAATGCTGTAAAGCATTCCCTTGTTCCCTTGTTGTAAGAGGAATTCGAATTTATTTTCGATAGATAACATCTCTTGTTGTATGAGAGATTCCATGTTATATTCGATAGACGACATCACTTGTTGTATCGGGGATTAGAATTTATATTCAATAGATTAAGGAGAGAGAAAAGACTACCATCTACAATAGAACCCCAGCTAAATGAAACACAACTTGGATTTAGGAAAAGCAAAGGATGCACAGATGCCATCTTTGCTCTTAGACAGCCTATAGGAAAATCAATCGAATTCAATGAAATACTCTATTTAGCCTTTGTCGACAAAGAAAAAGCATTTGATAAAGTAAAACAGAAATGAGCTGTAGGAATTCCTTAAGCGATATGGAGTACGTGTACATCTAACAAACTTATGTAAAAGTTTATACAACAACAGTGAATGGACGGTAGGAATAAACGGTGGACACTCAGAACCCTCCACATTAAGATCTGGAGTTCGACAAGGATGTGTCCTGCCCCCCCCCCCCCCCTCTCCCCCTTCCCACCCCCTTCCTTTCGTGTTCATAACATATATAGACAGCATTTGTAAAGAAAGCAGCCAAAGCGAGACCGTTACAACACCGTATGAAGAATAGTACACAGAAGAAGAACCAACGACAAATTACACCATTAATAGCGAAATAGGAAACTATAAATGCTTGCTTGTCCGCAAATAGGAAGCAGTATTACAAGTCCAGATAAATAGCCTAAACGAAGTGTGTAAGGAGCATAACATGAAAATAAGCATCAGTAAAACAGAGGTAATGGCTATAACCAAAGAAAGAAAAAAATAACATCACAGTTTAATCTAAAAGAACACCCCCTGAAACAATTTAAGAGCTTCAAGTATTTAGGAAGTATATCATCAAATGGCAAATCCGAAGACGAGATCGAAAATAGCTGCAATAAAGCAGACCAACTCACTGGTCAAATTTCACCAATAATAAAGACCAAACACGTATCAATAGATACTAAAAAGCACTCTACAACACAATTTTGCAACCAACTCTGTTTTCAATGCCAAACCTAGACAATGAAAGAAAAGAGACAAGAAAAATTACAAAAACGGAAATTAGATTATTGAGAAGAATACTCAATGTATCAAGAAGAGAGAAAATCAGAAATGAAGAAATCAGGACTAAAGTGGGGGTAATAGCAGCATTATATTTCATAAGAAAATAGCAATGGTTTGGCCATATAACAAGGTTACCAACCAACAGTATACCACAATAAGCAATAATGTACAGACCATACG
>JACEFZ010009907.1:0-69524 GCA_014155875.1 Cepaea nemoralis
AAAACGACAACAAACCTGCATACACAATGAAACGTTCACGCACATGAAAATGACACAGGTGAAATAATATACGAAAAAAAATTTAAACTTTAAAAATTTAAAATTTTCCCAAAAAAGATATTTCCTTTGGGCAATAGGTCTCAGATATCCCCTAGCAATGTGGCGGGTATTGTACAACGAAAAAATACAGCTGTTTGGTCCCAATCCCTTGCTTTGTTCTTTGGCTGGTTTCCAACCGAAGTCCTTTATGTCGGAGAAGGCACCCTGTTGTCCAACTCATGTATGTCATCAGGACCTGGTTTTGCGTGAGTATCCTTGTCCCATGTCGGGCTTATTGGTGTGCAGACTGGGGGTTTCCCGCCGTCCCCGGCAGCACTCTCCGACTTCGGGGGAATCGGGATCCTACTGACTTTAGCCAGGACCCGGGGGGGCCCGTTGCCCAGGACGCTCGACGGGGAAACCCCTAAATGGGTTTTGGGGGCCAGTTTTATAACCCGGGCCCGGGTCCCTTTGGGGAAAACACCTCGGCTCCTGCGGGCCCAAATTTGTTTTTAAATTTGGGTTTTTGATTAACTCGCCTTATGCTTAAAAGACTGTCTGCACTTACTCCCAAAGGTACCTTGCGTTATAGGACAATAGCCTAAGGAATCAAGGCCGCCTGGCTAGTGCAGTCGTCGCAAACTGTACAGGTTAGGGTTTTCTTTTTTCACCGACAGAAAAAAAAAACAAAAAAAAAAAAACATCCATCACCTTACCGATGATTCGAATCCTTATCTCCAAAAGTAGAAGTCGGCATTCTACCCAAATGGGCCCCATGATCCTGACTCCCCCACCGAAGATTCAAGGGGGAAACTAGCCCGTGCTGATGTTTTGTATCGTGACAATTTAAAACCCAAGGCAGAACTCAATCCGTGTCAGGTTACATTCCACCGTGCAGCCAATATTCTGTTGTAAGTAGATTTTTGTTAAAAACTGGGATTTCTTGCCATGGCCTCGATTTTACGGCCTACTCTTGGTGATACTCATGTATCGAGGTATTTTAAGGTGCACTCGGGGCCCTTCAGTTAAACCATTAGCCGAGATATTGAGGCACTATTGGGCCTACTTCTCAGAAGTCGAAGATGAAAGTGAGTCAACACTAGTTTTCTCTGACTGTATTCTCACATAGAAGCGAACAATGTTATTTTCGAGTCAAAATGCGGGAGTCCGTGCCTTTCATTATCTACTTTTAATGTAGAAATGTAAAATTTAAACCCCGCCTTTTTCCCCGTCTTTATGCGTACTTGTTTTATGGTGCTGGCCCCCATATTTTTTTATACCACTCCGCACTCGTTGCGTGATATGGTAAAAAACACGCTGGTTCCAGAAAAATCTAGGCTGGGTAAAACCCGGGACTAGAAAACAGCTAGCCCCAAAAGGATTGAGCTTCGTTTTAAGAATATTGTGTGCTGATGCTGAGGTAGGGGGTTTTAAACCCCCGGATCAGTCTTGGACTAAAATGTTGACTTTTGGGGCCTTGACTTGGGGCTGAATCGGGGTGGGGTTTGCCCTTTATGGGGAGGGATACCGGGTTAAAAAGGGTAAAAATAATCCATATGCAAAAATTTGTCCAGTGCTACTAGAAGTAAAAGTGCGGATTTCCCCTTGAGTTTTAAAGCAAAAAATTTTTTAAAAAAAAAAAAAAAAAAAAAACCCAAAACAAAGCTGGGAGCCCAGGTCAAGATTTAAAAAAAATCTCCGGGTTTATCTCGAAAGAAAAAACCCTGACGACCCGGCAGCAAACCCAAACGTGCTAACCCCTGCGCTAAAAAACGGCTTCCTTCCGGGCTCTAATATTTTGTGTGGGAAACACATTTTTGCACGAGAAAATTGAATGTGAATAGGGCGTGGGCCCCCCCAATAGTTGTTCATGTTTAAAAATGCTATTCCCCAAATTAAAAATAAAGGGTTTTGAAGTGTTACTAAACTGCATTGCTGTGTCCGGCAGAAACATAACTTGAGGCAAAGTTGAAGAATTTGAAAATGTTGTTATATAGAGGAATGGATGGAATAATATAGCAGCATAAGTCAACTAATAAAGTGTATTTATAAAACTAGAATTCAAGAAAGCATTAATGAATGAGATCATAGTCCGGAGTTACTGTACCTCGTGCATGTAGAGAGACACATCTGCTTATTAGGTTGGCTGGGTTTTTTAGTTGACAATTTGGGTTTATTATTTTTTTCCCAGGGAAAAACTGAGTCTTTTATACTTTAGGGCCCAAGCATTTGCGTGCAGTTTGGGGCTGAGCTCTCGAGAGCGAAGAGGTTAGTGTAGAGACGTTTCTTCTGACCCCCGGGAACGGGCACCCTCTCCCCGGGAAAATGTGTTACATGTCCCCTTTCCCCCTCCCAAAAACGCAGAGAAAATTAGGATGTAACCTGTTTATAACTCAGCACAGCATATAGAGATGATGTCAAGTGACTAGGTTGGTCATGTTTCTTTACAGATGGTTTTTGTTGTTTAGTAGAGTGGTTCTCAAAAATGTGGGGAAAACTCGCACCCCCAAGGGGGGGGGGGGGGGGGGTTTAGGGTTTTTCCCCCTGGGGGAAAAAAGTTATTTTTAATATCGCGTTAATACAAAACCCTTACTTATTATTTCTTTTTCCCCCATACTTTACGTTTGTACTTCCTCGCCCTTCTGAAATTCTTTTTATAAGTAAAAAAACCCCACAATCACGTTTTATTAACTTTTTGACTTTTTTTAGATGTTTTATTAAAATTTTTTTCAATTTTTTTTGTATACTGTGTGGTGGGTGGTGGGTGGGGGGGGGGTTTTATAGACGAGAAAATGCGTAAAGGAGGATGTGCGAGGAATGACTGACACTTCTGAACATATAGTGAAGGGGTGCATGGGCCCCCCCAAAAAAACTTGAGAACCACTGGTTTAGTATTTCATGCCCAGTGACCAGAAGGAAAGCTCATTTTGAAAGACGTATTGGGGACAAAGGAGAAGTGAAAGCATGCAACTGAAGTGCAACGTTACATTTCTTATGTAATATAAAGAGATGCGCTAGAACAAGGGTGTATGAATGCTTCTTAAAGATCTAGCACAGGGACTGTTGGAGACCACATACACCCCGATCTTCAAAGTGAAGATGGCTCTTGATGTTGATGAATGCATGAAACTCATGAAATCGACATAAGTCCAGCGACATTTATACACAAGATTGATCATCAAATAATATTGGAAATAAACTCTGGGGAAAACAAAGAATACATCATTTCATTTTGTGGAACCTTCAAACTTAGTGCTCCACGCGGCAATAGAGAATACAAACCCTGTAGCAGCGGATATCATCATAAAGCCTGCACATCGGCAGCAGACTGAGCCGTGGTGGCGTAGTGATTAGACTCGTGCCTCTCGGCCTGGTAGTCATGGGTTCAGCGTAGTAGCCGATGTTTCCAACTGATCATAGCTCCCAGGTCGACCTAGCTTACAATGGGAACAAGGAAAATGCATGGGAAGTGAAGCGACCAGCATGATATTGACCACATAACCCCGTGCGTACCGAATGGTCTATAAAACTATGGGTCTAACACCGTATGCCCAATGTCCCTTAGTGCGTGTAAAAGGCTCCTTCACATTAAACATCATGTTCTTCAATATGTACTCTTCATGTAAAAGTCTCCTTCACATTAAACATCATGTTCTACAATATGTACTCTTCATGTAAAAGTCTCCTTCACATTAAACATAACTTTCTTCAATATGTACTCTTCAGGACTTTGCTTTCAACCTCAGGTCAATTTTCTAGGTAATTTTATGTTCAGATTCGTAATCCCGTATACCCGGGTTCGAAACACAGCGGTGCTGGTTTTTTCGAAAAAGGTATAGGTGCCGGTCGTTCAGAAAGCAATTGCAAACTACTGAACGTAAAACTTGCCCAGGAATCACGAACAGCGAAAATGCTAGGGTTAACTGCTACGTCCAGTGAAGGACATGCAACTAAATTATAAATAAAAGTCTGTACTGCTTTCTGAACCAAAAGTCAACATTTAAGTCCAAATGATCGGTATGTGCAATGAACATACCGTCACCGCACAGGAAGTTTAAACGCAAGCGTCTTAAACCTCTCGGTCATGCTGGCCTCTGCTTTACATGTTTACTTTGCTGTATACCAGAATGATATAACGAATAAACATCTTATTTCTATAGACAGGCTTTCTTCGTTCAGAGTTTCTCTGGGCAGCATTTTAGTCGGTCAAGCATTTCGATTTCTACTGCCACGGGGTTATTTACGTGCGCATCGTGCATAAAGATCTGCTAGTACTTCGTCCTTATCCGAAAAGACTACGAGCTCAATTATTAGATTTGGGTATTACATCATTCAGGTTACAGGATTTATAGAGGGAAATCACAGTGTGATTTGTTCCCGGTTTACTTGGAGTCACAGGCCAGCGCCGTATAGCTAAGCCACTCCTATTCTTGGTTACAGAGAATTCTTCAGAAAGCCATATCAAAATGGTAGTGTACAGTTTACAGTTTTATTTTAAATTCAGCCAGGGTGCAGCAATAACTGATCAACTTGTTTACACCACAAAACATGTGTACCGGAAGGAGATGTTCATCATTGATTGCTCGTCTCTAACGCTTGTCGTTACCGCAGGCCTAATTCCGATTCTGTACAATAAATACAACACCTGGTACATCAGGTAAAGATTGTCGCATGAACCAGATAGGAATAGAATACATTACTGTTTAGCTGACTGATGACAAAGTACACATAGCATGTGTCATTCAAAACACATGAACCATGGGATGCAATCTGACAGAATGTAGTCAGTGCTAGAGACAGACGGTGTTGCAGCCAACCTTCATTGTGGAGACCTGATTTATTAGTTGATTAATGTAAACCATGGAACGAGCTGTAATGAGCAGAATCAAGTTCTCGGGAATATTCAGGAGCAAAACGTCGAAACGTCAGGATCAAGTCATCAGATTTACAGCTAACCCCCTAGTGACATGGCCGTTCTTCAATATCTTATATGTAGATTCGTGTGAAAACAGTAGTTAGGGTAGACATAGACTGTATCAGCTGTGTGATGCCACACGATATTGATCATTAGATGTGTTGATCGTTTAAAATCATGCCATTGTCATGTGACCATTTGAACAAATAGCAGTGTGCTCGCACGTTGTTTTCGTAACTGGAATCTGACAGAACATGAAATGCAAATGAGTTATGTGAATAATTATTCTTGAAATCTTACCACATGGCGCCCCTTGCAAGGCGGTCGACTTTTCACTCGAGGGCAATAGTCCCGTGTCAGCTTAAGCTGTTTGGCTGTGAAATGTTTGGTCTTCTCATAATTTTGACCAGGACATCATGAGTTGGTCAACACCTGTGGCTTAGGGGTAGAGAATGCAGTTTTACATTCCCTCTACAACGTGGGCTCGAAATCAGCAGATCGCTGTACGTTGATTTTCACAATGGTAAGAGCATCGGTTCAGAAAGCCATAACAAAATACTGAACGTAAAATTACCTAGAAAATAGCAAACAGCAAATACATATTGGGGTTGATAGCGAAGTTCTGTAAGGGAGATACAACTAACTTATTGTGAGTCGAGTTGACCATTTCATCTCCTCACCAACTTTCCTTCACATGCAGTTTCCAGAGAATTTAGAAAATTAGCACGTACACATTTTATCATATTGCTTCGGCCCGACTACCGTTAAGTTAGTTACATATTCTTTACCGGACGACGCAGTCAACCAAGCATTTGTTGGCTGTTTGTGATTTCTTAGTAAGTTTACGTTCAGTAGTTTGCCATGTACTCTTCCAAACAATCTTTCCCACCCCTGGGAATGTACCCGGAACCGTTTCTTGGCAGGAAATCGCACTGACCCCTGTGTCGCGAGGTTCTTGTTACATAAATATACACAAATGGTGGTCTGCTGCTGGCAATCGGAGCTTCTTGACAAAGAATTGACCTGGACACCCAGGTCAACCGAGTCTAAGATGTGTATCAGAAAATGTTATGGGAAATAAAAGGTGACTTTGTAATATTGACTACATCACCAACCGAGCCCCGATATGTCTATAGAGATATGGGCAAATAAATACTTTAAGTTGGTATCCATTTCTCTACAAGTCATTCTATGATACCATCGCTCTGTCTTTTAAGTGGTCTTCCCTTTGCTCTTTAATCTTATAAGAGTTAGCCCTGTAAACAATGTTTAAAACATGAAAATGGCTTTTATAAGATTAGTGAGCTATAAAGTATATAGATAGACCCAGAACAGTACTAACAGTTTTCCCCCCATATATCACGTGCATATAATGTTGTAAATATTGTTTATAGTTGTACATGCACTCTAGATTAGAGTAGATTTTACCGAAACCGACCCAAAAATATGTTCGGAATGTTCAAATCCTGACAAAATGTCAATTATTTCGTTTTAGAGATGATTATAATATTATCCGCAAACTGTTCTTCCATTGTAATGTGAACCAGTTACATAAATAAACACACATAGTATTGTTTGGCGCACACAGAAGAAGAAGAAAGAAGTAGAGGACATACTAGACAACATAACGTTAGAAAGCTATAGTTACCGACCGGGATTCAAACCTGTCACCTCCAAATGGCGACAGCGCCACGCTGCAGGAACAAGTGTGTTTCAACGCAAATCAAGTCAAATCAAATCAAATCAACTTTATTTTAAAAGGGCCACAAATTGGGCACGCAGGCCCGTCTTACAATCACTCATCTTTCGTTCATCAAGAGCATTACACATTCACATAGGAAGAAAAAAACATTGTGAAATGAATGTTGTAAACAAAACAAGGCAAATTACCATGTTATGAGGCCCATATCCCACCTACCCACACATCACCCCACACCCCCCCCCACCTACCAACACACACACACATCTAGGGACACATACATACCCCACCAACCGACCCATCCACCTCCCGCACATCTCCAACCCACACACACTGCCGTCACCTGTTTCCCCAACCCAAACACACTCGCCACCCATACAAACACCCCCCACCAACCCACACATCCCAAGCCTACCCACATACACATCCTAACCCACACACCCATCCCCCACCCACACATCCTCTCCCCACCCACACCTCCAACCACCCATCCCCCATCCACACCTCCATCGACCACATTTTCTCCACCCACGCACAAATATTCCCCACCAACCCATACATCCACTCATACATCCCCAAACCATACACAGAATTCCCACCGCCTGACATCTCCCTATCCACACACACACACACACACACACACACACGCACACACACATCTCCCTAACCACCTATACATTCCCAATCCACTCACACACACACACCCCGCCATGACCAACAAGACACTCTAAAAACAAAAGTGCCTTCACTAGTCATTTCTATCATACACATGAACCGACAGCCATGGAATACGGACAGAATTCGCATCAAACCACTGAGATAGCACCATAGGTCTCATAATTTATATTAAAGCATAGATCAAATAACAAACACACAAACACATCTGACCGTAAATGTTGTGTCCAGTATATTAACAAACATGTAAAGAAGATAAATGATTGATCGGTTCTAATGCTGTTCACGTATAACACAGGAAATCAATTTGGGAACCAGTTGAGGCCACTGATATAGTTACATAAATAAACACACATAGTATTGCTTCGCACTCACAGAAGAAGATAGAAGTAGAGACTAGAAGACGCACTAGACAACATAAAATGTGAACCTGTCATCTCCAAATGGCGACAGCACCTCGCTGTTTTGATTTCCATTTTAATATGAAGTGGAACGACAAATGTTTGGCGATATATCCTATAAAATGGAGATTAGATGAAAACATAATAAGACACAGAATAAACGTATTCATCAAACGCACTTTAAAGGGATTGGACATGTACTCAGAGGATTCCATTTCGATTTTTTAAAATCTTCTTGAAAAGTACATGTCTAATAAAAGCCGCTTTCATGTTTTAAACATGTTGTTTACACGGCTAACTCCTAAAGTTGTAAGATTAAAGTGTAATGTTTAAATGAGTTGCACTGGAACTTTATAGGAGTCGGGGTCGAAATAAACATTTTAGGAACTTGTTAAGATCTTAAATACAGAGTTATTCTCATTGAAAATTGTGTTAAACTTATTACTCCTAAAATGTATTAGTTCCATTTAAGGCAACTGTTTTACTATAGTGTGTGTTTTTTTTTTGTTTTTTTCTGCCTCAATATAAAATTCAATATCTCAGTAACCAACTGCGGGAAAATGATGAGATCTAGTATATAACCTTATCATTATGTCCACCCAACAAAATTTTTTTTGTTCTGGAGATTTTACAGCAGATTTCAAAGTTAGTTTATATGCGGTATATTAATTACGACTTAGAGATTACGTCCATGATTTTAACAGTATTACAGCTTCACCAAGACACGTAACCGCATTTATAAAAATTTTCACGTGATTTCCGTTTTGAAACAAACAGCGCGAAGATTCAGAGGTGTCTCCAAATGGGGGTTCTTTCATGAAACGTGATTATATAAATAAACTAGCTGACAAGGCCCGGCTTCTGGCGGGGATCTATCTATCTATCTATCTATCTATCTATCTATCTATCTATCTATCTATCTATCTATCTATCTATTTATCTATCTATCTATCTATCTATCTATCTAACTGCCTGTCTGCCTGCCTGCCTGTCTGCCTGCCCACCCACCCACCCACCGACCGACCGACCGACCCACCCACCCACCAACCCAGTCAGCCAGCCAGCCATCCACCCACCCACCCACCCACCCACCTTTCTGCCTACCTACCTACCTTACCGTCTGTCTGTCTGTCTGTCTGTCTGTCTGTCTGTCTGTCTGTCTGTCTGTCTGTCTGTCTGTCCGCGCTATTAAATATTGATAAAAGTTACTGGAAAAAACGTCAGGACCATGTGTTGAAAGAGGAAGAGGACTATTGGAGAAAGGATGGATTGAATTTTATGCAACCGAGAGCAATCATCAACCTACTGGAATCGTCCGACACACATCAGATCGCAGACCTTAATTTACGTACACACTTACTGGGATATTTTGCTCCAACTATTCAGACGAATTGCAGGCCCTAAACATTACAGCATCAGCATCAGCTGAAGAAACAAGAAGGAAATGAAAAATAAGGTAAGAAATATATTCCTTCTACTTTCCTGTTAATTTACAAATTATTTACCCCGTGCCTCTAAATTCTCTGTCTTTACTAATATTACACATTGCACCCCTCTCGAGAATCTCCGTGGTGAAGTCGTCAAGCCGTCTGACTCGGGCTCCGAAGGTTGTATGTTCGATTCCGGGCCGCGTCCTTCATTTCACGAGTGCATTTTTTTCGGAGACTCCCGAGGGTCGTCGCTGGAACTACGGAGTTCGTGCTTTGTGCGACGCTTTCCGCGCTGCGGAAAGAAACTGAGCCATATGGGATAAAAACCCGGTGCAATGCAGCCGACCCTGTCGATTTTAAGCTAGTTCTTTCATTGCACCCACTCCCATACGAATCCGGATACGCCTTTGTGTGTCATCAGAATTGACAGGTCTCCCATTACCGTAAAAATAACTTTGTTAACGAGAAATCACTAGTTGTTCAGCAAAACATCAAAGGAATGTTGCCGCTTTCAATGATTTAAGTTGTTTTTGGACCTATCAAAGACATATTCCTTGGGTGGGGGTAAATATAAGACGGCTGGAAAAATTTCATAACGATGCAACAGACAGTTTTCAAAATAATTGATCGTGAATGAAGGCAAACAAATGTGGACATACTATAAGTGTAGACATGATACAGACGACCGCAAGAGATAGAATGGTTGATGAACAAACGAAGACACACACACACACACACACACACACACACACACACTCTGTCTCTGTGTGTGTGTGTGTGTGTGTGTGTTTGTGTGTGTGTGTGTGTGTGTGTGTGTGTGTGTGTGTGTGTGTATTTCGTGTGCCATGTCATTAAGCATGGGTGGTCATGATTAGCAGTCAAACACAATTATCGGAGTCTTGGATTAGGTCTACGTCCTTGTCCGAATTATGCCATACTTCGAGTATGTATGTATCTCTTTGTCCTTTCCGTACTCATTCCACATTAATTTTACCAGTATTCAAGTATATTTCTCTTCAAAACATGCTAAAAATGTATACTTTTTTACTTCTAATTTCTCTATTCAGTATACGGTTTTCATTTGTTTCTTGACGGACTGCATCATTTGTCAACTGTGTTCTTATAAGTTTCCTCAGAAACCTACTTTTCATTACCATCAGTTGTTTATCAGCTTGTCTCCTTGTCCGTGTCTCAAATCCATACAAAAGTGTTGGTTCTATATAACACTTCAACATTCTTTTTCCTACTGCAGCTAACAGCTTGTTATTATTGGTGAGTATGAATTCCGTCTTGCAAATAGGTAATTTTGCAATTGCCCTCCGGAAAACCTCTCGTTCACAAGCAAGATGTCCCGTGTCCGATACACCCATCTGGTGATCATCCACCACATCCTCCACCCATCGTCTCTTTGACCTTCCTTTTCCTCTCTTCCAAGGCATATACCCCTCCATTATTGTTCTCTTCAAACTTTCATGACGTTTTAAGTGACCAAAATATATCAGTTTTCTTTGTCTTATCGTCTTTAATAGCCAACCCTCTTCAACATTCAGCTCTTGAAGTATGGGTGCATTTGTTCTTTTATGAGAGAGGAGCTAAGAGACGAGATAAGTTAAAGATTATGACAGATAAAAGGGAAAGTGTAACAAGAAGACAAAGAACGCAGGATATTGCAGAGAAAATAACGATTATATTTCCCACTTCCTGTAGTATACTCATTACATTTAGTGAAGGAATTAAAATCCTTAATGTGTGAGGCCTTTTTCTTTAAATGGAAGGATAACTAAGGACATTAATTATGTACACAATGGAGTGGTGAACAAGGTTATTAAATTCCGAATCGATCAAGGTATTACTCATGGGTGAAAGGCATGGGCGAAGATGACACTGCTTTTCTGGTAGTCTAAACCGTCAGCGCCTTGTAATGGATTGGCTGGAGAGGGACCAGCTATGGAGTTCACAACTGTTGAGGAACACTAAGATCCTCTTTCCCCCTTGTTCAATTTTCCCTTGGGGTCAAAATTTCCTTTATTTATTTTCATTTTTTGTTTCTTTGGGGTTTGACTGTCTTCTATTTCTAATGATCATAGAGATGTGTTGATGATATCAGTAGATGTATGTTTTGATACTGGAATTTCAGGTATCGGTTAGATCCAGGTCTGGCTCTTGATGGGAGCAAACTGGCTAGAGAGATGAAGAAGACTATTTCTCTACCTAGAAGAGTTTCAACTAACCACTGGGGAAAGGTAATCCTGTAAATAAATCAGGGGACCTTTATTTGTACCTTTAAGTGCAGAACCCAATCAACTATCATCCTAACTGGACCAGATCAACACTCTGAGAACTCAAATATATTTAATTTGACTGAACCTTTTTTGCAACTAGGTTCCATAGACTCTAGAGTGAATAGACTTGAGTTTACGACCAGTCTTTATACTTGGTCAACTCGACAGAGATATGTATATTACTTAACCCACTGGGAAACTGAGATTTATTTTTTGTGTGTGTTTTGTTAAAGTGAATGTTTGGGGCATTAATATTATATATTTATATAATGGCCCTTGAAAGAGATTATTGTTTTCTTTAACAGAATGAACAATACACCAGTTTGTTGTTTATTAAATATGATGAGATTTCATTTCCATTCTTGAGTGTTGATAGAATTCCTTGATTGTTTACGTTATCCTTGTCATTAATTAATATACCCTAGATATTAATTATTTAGCTGGGAGAGGAGAGGTAGGGAAAATCCACAAGATATTTTTATTATTATTAATCACCTTGGGGACTTCCTTAGTTCTCCGGAACTCTATATATGGACTCAAACAATTGAGCCATCGGAGGCTATTATAATTATAACGGGCAGGATAACATTGGGCGAAAGGAACTTCACCTTTCCTCTATCACTTTGAGATTTTCCCTAAACATCCGAGACATCCCTACACGATATTATATAATCAGTTAAAACAGCAGACGCAAATATCACAACTACAAAGCGACTACACAGGACACTGCAAAAGAGCACACCTGTCGAATGGATTGCAGAAGCACCACACAAACTACTATGACCCAACCTGTGTAGAAAAATAAAAGGAGGTAAACTGGTTTTATTCACGATAGTTTAGTTAGTTAGTCGACAGATCATCATCATTGCACATCGAACCATTCAGTCCATTAGTGCTCGGATCCCTTCCTCGGAAATCCCTAACGACACCATTACGTTCGCAAAACGGTACAACACCATGTTACAATATATGCGCAGGCGATGGGTGGGTAGGTAGGTAGGTAGGTAGGTAGGTAGGTACCAAGATATGTAGGTATCTATCAGACAGACAGACAGACAGACTGACGGGTGGGTGGGGGGGGGGGGGGGGCGGGCAGGCGGACGGACGGATGGACGGATGGATAAATAGATAGATAGATAGATAGATAGACAGACAGACAGACAGACAGACAGACAGACAGACAGACAGACAGATAGATAGATAGATAGATAGATAGATAGATAGATAGATAGATTGATAGATAGGTAGGTAGGTAGGTAGGTAGGTAGATAGTTAGGTAGGTAGGTAGATGTAGGTAGATAGATAGATAGATAGGTAGGCAGGTAGGTAGGTAGATATAGATAGATAGATAGATAGATAGATAGATAGATAGATAGATAGATAGATAGATAGATAGATAGATAGATAGATAGATAGATAGATGACACAATGGTTCTCACGCTGGCACCTGTTTTAATGAGCGGATGTACTAGATAAGCCGTAGCCAAAGCTTACATTCAGATATCCAGTCAGAGAAAATGGGACAGGCGGTAGCTACACAAAATACACACACCACAACATGCCTGTTGCAGTTGAGATCACGTGTTGATTTAATGGTTGCCATCAAATTGTTAGCCTAGATTTGTGCTTTTGTTTTCGTTTTTCTACCAGTGATTTGTTAGGAGATTGTTAGTGTAACGTTTGCCTTGTCAAATGGCAAAGGTTTTCATGCACTCGACAAACCTCGCTCTTTGGTGTTGTGGGTAGTTCTATTTATGACATTCTTCATGAAATGGTGTTAGAACTTCCAGCATCATTTCTCTCGACCTGTTTCTGTCTCGTCTACCACTGATCTTTCTAGTCATCGTTCTCTTTCACAATGTTTTCATCTCAATTTACAACCAAAAAAGCCTTGCGAGAACCATGTGATGACCGTGAATCTACAACCATGGCCAGACTGCGAGAACAGCAAATTAAAAGAGTGGTGACCAAACAAGAACACTACGCAGGAAGCCAAAGAAGACTGATAAACCAACACAGAACTGGTGTCGTTAGCCGCTACACACTGCGAGATTTGCTGAGGGGGGGATCCGAGCACTTATGAACTGAATGGTTCGATGTGCAATGAGGATGATCTGTCGATTGATTGATTGATTGATTGATTGATTGATTTAGGATCCGACATCACAGCATTCGGGACATTCCCATAAGCGCTCCGTCCCCATCCTCAGCAGCCAGCGAAGAGTTCCAACACTAATAGTTCCAGTAGCAATCTGATTATATGTCCGTCTCGCCTTTCCTCAGAGCGCCGAGCGTCGGCCAGATCCCCTCGTCACACCTCGCTGTCTCATTCTTACCAGACTATGATGATCCATCTGCTCCTCCGAGGTGTACACGTGCTCCCACAAGGCCGCAACCACGTCTGCCTTGTCATGCATCAATACTCCACCAAGTTTTGCCGAGCCCGCCAATCTGTCCGCCTGTTCATTCCCCAGCACACCGGCATGCCCAGGAGAAAAGATCCAGGCGATGCTTACTACCCGTGACCTCCGAAGCGAAGCAATCCACTCTGCACGAAGCTTACCTGTTCTCACAGCCACTCTCAGCTTCCTTGATGAAGAATACCCACAGGACCTCTGGATCCGAGTCTACACAGATGGGTCAGCACAAAATGCTATTCGAAATGGAGGAGCGGGAGTGTACATAGAATACCCAAATAATACTAGGGACACAGCCAGAGTACCGACAGGAAAGTACTGCCATAACTATGATGCCGAAATTGAGGCAATCAAGATAGCAACAGAGAAATTACTAAATAACAGCAATGGTACTCAACCTGTGGTGCTACTAACAGATGCAAAATCAGTACTCGAGGCGCTCCTCTCTGGGAAATTGCCAGTACTAAGGACACTACTTTCTGAACTTAGCAGTCAGCATAAAGTCACCATACAGTGGATACCATCCCACTGTGGAGTACCCGGAAACGACAGAGCTGATCAATTGGCTAAGGAAGGAGCCAAAGAGGAACAGCCTGATGTGCCCGTTACATACCACCAAAAGAAAAGAATGATCAAATCAGTCAGAAAGCCACCAAAACCTGCTCAAGATGACTACCACATTATGGACAGACCAGAACAAGTCATTATTCTGCGCCTCAGAACAGGACGCAATAGATTACGCAACCACATGTATACAAAATTCAATATTGGTGAAACAGCCATGTGCACATGTGGATTGGCGTCGCAGACAGCAGAGCACATACTCCAAGACTGCCCAAAATATAACATATCTAGGCAAACCTTCTGGCCTAGAGAGACGACAGTGGAAGATAAACTCTATGGACCACTGTGTGAACTGAAAAAAAAACAGTTCAATTCATGCAAGAGACGACATTGCAGATATAGACATATTTCAAGCGAACGAAAGAAGAAGAAGAAGAAGTTACAATCACAATGTGTGTATGTATCGTGTTTTCTATCCAGCGGAAAGCTGCAATGACCGCCTCCACCTCCATTCTTAAGCTAGTATAACAGTACAGATGATACGATAAGGCTGTGTATAGTGGATGGCTCGTGTCGATATAGTTGACAAAGTCTCGACTATAATATTAGTATGCGTTTATTGATTGAAATAATACATCTTCAAACTGGTGATGTTATTTACAGACATGTTTGTTGTTGTTCTCCTAGCCGAATCCCAAGTGACGCGTGAGCCACCCCTGGATACCTAAACCCATTCGTGCTCACGCGTTCACTAACTTTATTTCCCCATTAGTTAATGAATGCACAGCATTCATTAACTCTCTGACTACTTTCAGCTAACCTAAATCCCATAACAGAGATACTGTTATAATACCTCCCTTTTTCAACAAGACTTTTTCTCTGGAAAAGTCTCAACTCCAACCCTTAAACACTTAACTCAATACTAAAATATTTCTTCTTCTATACCGATTTTACTCAACAATCCCTCAACATATATTTCATAATTCAAATCTCATCCTCCTAACTCATCATAGCCAAATGCTAATCAGATACATATTTTATAAAATGTCAGTAATACAAAACTCTCTACAAAAACTCTCTATAAGCGAACCGCTTTTAAAGTGTCCATCTAAATTATGATTGACAAAAATTGAAGATATTTTCCTTATCTTTTTCTCACTTAATCACATTCTCACTATTCCAGGATAGACAGAAAAAAAGTTAAGTTTAGATTGGTTTGGTGCGCACCGAAGAAAGTAAGATAGTAAGAAAATAGTAAGAAGTAATCACATTTCTCTTCCCATGCATTCTCAAAACTTTATAAAGTTTTCAAAATTTATCTTCATTGCCGTCTATAATAATTTTTGTTATCAAAAAGTTATGTTAATCCAAAACTACAACCTTTTGTATTATTCACCTCGTCAAGTTCAACCATTCCCTCAAAACCTCCAGAGTCCACTTATTTAAATGCCAAAATTCAACCTGGCATTCCCCCCCCCCCCATATTCTCCCATTAAACGCTGTTCAACCCAGCTCCTATTTCAATCCCCATCTACCCAGTATCGCCCGTCATTCCCCTCATCCATGGGTTTCAAACCATGTATTTACATTACGAACCGTCTAATTCAATCCCCCAAACCATTTTTAACCCCCGAGTAATTATCAATTGTTGCTGACAACCCCAGCCACTTTTAAATATACTCCTCCATTACTTTCTCTACAACATACTGAGTTACTTCGCTAATCACCACAACTTCCCCCCTTAACTCAATCATGTTTCACCCTCAATTTCTATTTATAAACGTTATACACGTTAAGTAACTCAACTTCAAGTCACAAAATTCATAAAACGAAGCATGGCCCTTACTCCATGTTTCAAATTTTCTGTAAGCTCCCAAGAACAACTCTTCATTTTTCCCCATAACTGAACGTCAACTGAGAAATTATTTTACACACACCCAGGGTAACTCCAAAAAAAAAAAAAAAAAAAAAAATCAAAGTTTTGTAAAAATAAACAGCTAAGGTAATATATTATTACATTTTATAAAGAACAACTAAAGTCAAAACAATAGAGCAAACAATATCAACCCCCTCATTCTTTGACATCATTTTTATCCTCACACATTATTCAAAATAAACATATGTGATGAAATGAAGAATCATATATACATACACCATAATATATTATGACTACTAATCAATCATTTTCCGTCTAAGAAAAACTCAACACTTCAAACTTAAAAATCAAAATGATAATAAAGCATATATCAATCCCTCCTAACTTAATACATTATGTCTACTTATCACGACAACTGTCAACAACTCTTGATTAAGTTATTTGCTAACTTTCTTCCTTTGAAATTCACATTACCGTGTCCAACTTCTTCTTCTATCTGCAATCTGCAAAATATTCTACCAAGCTATTCATCACTTCTCCATTTTCTTAATAACTCCAAATTTTTTTCTATAAGTGCAATCTCTACATCAATGTCGTCATCTTCCCGAGGAGAAATATCTTCTTTCATAGCAGCATCCTCATCAGTTTCTGACTCTTCATCCATCTCTTGCTCCGCGTCTGTATACCCATTACTAGCAACTGCTAATCTTTTCCTTTCTAAATCCAATCTAATCTTTCTACCTTGATGTCTTAATGATCTTTCAAATATTGGCATCTCTTCATCACTTGAGGAATTTTCTCTAAATTTTCTTAGCCTCTTAATTTCTCTTTCTTTCTGTCTATCTAACTTTCTTTTTACTGCCTGTCTAGTATTCATAAATGGAGCGTCTATTTTTTCTTTGATTGATTTTTCACTATTATAACCGTCATACATGTTATTTTCCTCTGTCACGATCGTTTTTGGTATTGGTTCTTCTTTTTCACCAGTAGTAGATGCTGTTATTATTTGTTTTTGTAGCAATTCTCTCCCATTATCTATAGGTATCGGATATTCCGTTTGTCTGACAATCTGTCCATCTGAAAATAATTCTTCTGAATAATAATTGTTATTATTGTCCTCTGCATCTTTTTCCTCACTATCCCGTCTTAAGTGCTCTACATGTGAACGTGCAACATGCCCTGTAATTTGATTTTTTATAGTATATGACACTGGACCCTTTTTTCTAAAATATAATATCCCGGGACCCAATGAGCATCAAACTTAGAGTTTCTCCTATGTTTTTTGTAATAGACTCTATCACCTATGTAAACTCCTGTAAGTGTGCATTTTTATTTGTGTATTTCTTCTGTCTTTCTCGAGCCTTAATTATATTGTTTCTTAAACGTATATGTGCTTTGTGCATTTCTTGCAAAATCAATTCCTGAAAATTCTCTCCCATATATTTTCCTCTAGGCTTCAATAAATTGTCAATCGGTAATATTGGTTCTCTTCCATATAATAAATAAAATGGTGAGAAACCTGTTCCCTCATTTTGGTGTGTACGGATCGCCCCCAGTGCTGTTCCAAAATAAAGATCTCAATCAAATCGTGTTCTTCTACATTTTTCGCCAGTATATTGTATAATGTCCTATGTTGTCGCTCATTTTTGGCATTCGAAGATGGCCTGTAATACGAAGTTTTAATGTGCTTTATATTCAAATCTTTTTAACAATTTTTCAAACTTTTTATTTACAAATTCTTTCCCATTGTCTGTAAGTATTATCTGTGGACACCCAAACCTTGGTATAAATTCTTGTAAAAACATATTTATAACAGAATCGGAACTCTTTTCTGGAATTGGATAAACTTCTGGCCAGAGACTATATGAATCTATGATATGTAGTAGATATACATTTCCCGATAATGTTTTTGGATGAGGACCTGAAATATCCAAACTCACTTTCTGCATTGGAAATTGAGGAATATCTGTATCTTGTAAGGGACATTTAATTATCTTCATGTTTCTTAATCTACACTTTTCACATGCATCAACATATTCATATACGCTTTTAAATAAATTCGGCCAGGTAATATTTACTGCTAATAGCCTTAACCAACTTATCTCGTCCAAAATGACCATTATTATCATGATATGCCTTTAAAACTTCCCGTTCCTAAATGTTTCGGAATATATTTTCTTAATCCCTCCCCCTTTTTCACCGACATAATATAATTGATTGTCTTCTTGCAGCTCTAAGAATTTTCTTTTAAAACTGTTATCCCCTGTTTCTGTCAATTTTTGTTTAATCTGTATTATTTTTGGATCTAATTCCTGTTCATTTTTCATATTAAAATGCATCAACTGTGTATCTTCCTCTATTGATTCACAATCTTGTTCTGTCTGTGAGCTTTTACAATTTATTTTAGCAGAATCTAATATATTTACTTACCAATTCCTGTCGTCAATTTCTGGTTCTCCCTCATCTTGAGTAGTGGTTTCAGATATTGTTGTATGTGGAATTCTAGACAATAAATCAGCGCATGTATTATGTTTTCCTGAAATATACTCTACTTTAGCATTGTATCCCTGTAAATTTAGTGCCCATGTTTGTATTTTCCTATTTTGTATTGGTGCTTCTAATATAGACTTTAATGGCATGTGATCAGTTTTAATAATGAAATTGGCGTTATGTAGGTAGTAATTTAGTTTTTGGTGAGCATAGTGTATAGCGTAGGCCTCCTTCTCAATAGTCGCCCATTTCATCTGAGATTTGCTAAGCCTATGTGACAAGAAATAGATTGGTCTTTCATTCTTAACTCCTGGTATTCCTGAGTCTTCTCCTTCATACGGTTGTGTTAAACATGCTCCTATGTCATTATCTGAAGCATCTGTATACAAAACCAATTGTTTATTTAAATCTGGATGTGCCAATAGTGGAACTGTTGTTAAGCTATTTTGTAAAAAATCGAACGCCTTCTGACACTCTTCAGTCCACTTAAACCTTGCATATTTACAGGTCAATTTTATAATAGGTTCTGCTATCTGTGCAAAATTTGGAACGAAACGTCGATAATACCCGGTCATACCTATAAAAGCACGAACTTCTCTCACGTTGGTCGGAGAAGGTAATTCTCTAATAACTTTAATTTTATTTTGATCAGGCTTAATTCCCTCTCTATTAATAATATATCCTAAATATTTGGTTTCTGTTTTTAAGAACTCACACTTACTCAATTTCAACTTAACATCGTGTATTCTTAGCCTATCAAATACCAATTTTACATGTTTTAGATGATCTTGTATATCTCCTGATGTATATATTAAAATATCATCTATATATGCCAACGCAAATTTTTGAAACCCACTTAATACTTCATTTATTAATAACATGTAGTGAGATGGAGCTGTTCGAACTCCGAATGGCATTCGTAAAAATTCGTAAGAACCCATATGAGTACAGAAAGCACTTTTCTTTTGAGCATCCTCTGACATCGGGATACACCAGAATCCTGATCTTGCGTCTAGTGTAGTGAAGAATGTAGAGCCATTAAGTAAGACCAAAATATCATCAATCACCGGCAATGGGTACGCTACATTCTTAGTGATTTTGTTCAACGCCCGGTAATCGCAGCAGAATCGATGTGAACCATCGACCTTGGTCACGATCACGATCGGAGATGACCACTCAGACTTCGATCTAGTTATTATTCCCGCTTTTAACATATCTTCAATTGCCTTCTCTACAATCTCTCTGTTTCTTAAAGGAGTTCTATATGGTTTTAAACTAATTGGTGGATGATTTCCAGTGTCTATTTCCATTGTAACTGTACTAGTTTTTCCCAATTCTAAATCATTAATTGCAAAAACGTCTTGGTTTTCTTTTACCAACTGTTCTAATATTTCTTTATTCTCCGGTGGGGCTTTTAACTGTGATAACAATTCTTGTTCTCTTGTCATTTTGTCTACTGTATTTATTTGAGATGGATATTTTTTGAATGTATGGATCAATTCATCATTCCGTCTTTTATAATTATTTCTGACATTTCTGACCATGGGAGTTTCTGAATAATCATTTCCCAACATGTTTTCTTTTTCTGTAATTAACATGTTATCATTATTATACGCTACTTTAGCGATTACACAGCCTCTATATAATTTAATATGTTTACCTGTATTGTTTAGGAGCATCACTGGAAAGCTGAGATGTTTATCTAACATTATTAACCCATTGGTGACTTCCAAGCCAGGTTCATCTATTATGTCTCTCTCTAATTCCGTTATTTTAACTGTTTGTCCAACCGAAAAGTACGGATTTTTTTTTCATTTTTGCCTGTATTATATTAACCGTTTGTGGTTTCAAATTCATGGTCGTTTTGACTCTAACTAGTGTCGACACATACATATCCTCTTCTAAATCCACGTAAACATTTTGGAATTTTAATTTATGTAAATCAAAATAAAGTCTCACCCCATTTTTCAATAAAAAATCTCTACCCAATATCATATTTCTATTTAAATCCTTGACTACATGGAACATATGCCTAACATTTATCCCTCCTAACTTAAAATTTATCATGGTTTGACCAAGCACTTCTAAATTTTATCCAGTTACCGAATGAAGATTATCCTGAATTCTGAATATTTTAACATTGTTTAATGTTCGATATAAAAATGTTTCTTTAATCACACTAACTTGTGCTCCCGAGTCAACTAATGTTCTAATTTTATATTTCCCTATTTCTATAATACATGAACTAGGATCAGTCATATTTAGTGACAACTGTTTTATCTCCCCAAGTTGAGGCCACTTCTTGTGTTTTTTATTTCTAAATGTCATCTTTTGGACCTTACTATTCCCCCCCCCCCTACTGCCGATCCTGTTCAGTAAGCGGGATGCCAATTTCCCTGATCTCCTGACCTTATAAAATTTCTCTGCACCTCTCCATAATTCCCATTTGATGATCTACCATTTACAGTTCTATTATGTGTACTAGTCTGAGCACCTCTATTATTTTGTTTATTCGATTGGACACGTCTGTTATCACAGAAGCGAAAAATGTGTCCACGTTGGTGGCACCCCCAGCAAACCACATTTGTGTTATTTGTGTTACCTATCATGTTTCTTACAGTATTTCTCATTTGTCCTTCTCTACCTTGATTATATGCGTTACTGTTTCCTTGTAACATCTGTATATCTCCTTTTCTTCTTCTCCATCCATATCTATACTGTCCTATTTCCATTGGTTCTTCAATTCTATCTTACGAACTACTACCTAACTCTCGTCCTACCCTCAATCTAAACCTTCTCTTCAAGCTTTCCTCTTGTATCGCTATATCTACAGCTTGTGACAACCTTGCAGGATTCTCTCTCATTAATTTAAATTTCAATCCATCTGACCTAATCCCATCAACAAAAATCCCCACCAACATCCGTTCCACTTCTTCAGCTCGTACATTCTGACCCAAAAATGACTCTTCGGCTAAATTGATCAACCTATCACTATATAGCTGCACACTTTCTGTAGTATTTTGTCTCGTCTGTCGCAACACTGAGAATGTGTGTTGAGGGTCAGTAATCTCTGCATATTTATGAGCTAGGTCGTCTTTGAATTGTTCCCAGGTTTCACCTCCTCCAGCTTCTAGCTTTCTTCTTATATGATCAGAAACCGGACTTGCACTAGTCCTATAAGCCAAATTCTTTTTTTCCTCATCCGTAGCGTTCACTAGATATGCTTGTTTCTCAATGGATATAACCCATTTCTTAAATTGACTCGCCTGTCCATTAAACCTCTCGACATCACTGACTACACTTTGCTGTCGTAACACCGCGTCAAACTTTGATATTGCCCCACCAACTCCACTAAGTACTTGAGAAAATTCTTGGGCTTCCATTCCAAAAAAAAATCTGTAATGGGAAATACCAACCAATATAGTATACTAATATATTAACACAATATTATCTTAAAGCAAGCAGCAAGAAATACCCTGTTCAATTGGATATGTTGTTAATTAATCTGAAGTTATTATTAATCAAAAATTAATGATTATACTTGCTGTAGATCCTCCATTACCTATACTGTTCTGTTGTTTGTCCTGGGTTTACCAACTGACGATGCCTGTCCTATGTTTATGGGTGAAAATGAAGTATGGTCCAATCGACAAAGGAATGGAAGATGATCCAATCGACAAAGCAATGGAAGATGTTCCAATCGACAAAGCAACGGAAGATGTTCCAATCGACAAAGCAACGGAAGATGTTCCAATCAACAAATCAACGGAAGATGTTCCAATCGACAAAGCAACGGAGGATTTTCCAATCGACAATTATTTGACCGTTAGTTATCAAGAAGTTAGATCTATCTTCACTGAGAATTCACCCCTTGGATGGTCTCTAATTTAAAAACGATTCAGTTGTATTTGTGGTAGTTGAACGGTCAGTTCAAATCAATTGTCACCACTGATTTGAGATAAGTTGAACATATTCAATGCTTTCACTGAGCTGAAGTGACTGTTGACCTTGATTCAAAATTTACTGGTCCAAAAAGTGAAAGTCGACCTTGAATCGACCTCAAACAGTCCAGTGAGCTGAGACTACACTCATAAAATGTATCATCCTCGAGATTTTGCTGTTCCAATTGGAGCTGATCGTTCGGCTGTAGACAGATAATTTATTTCCCGAGGTTACAAGGTGGATTTACAGGTTGTATGATGTATCTAGCGGTGACGACATCATTTAAAAATTACGATGCAAAACAGCAATTCTTGGCTTCAATAAAAAGCAGCGTATGTCACCGATCAAGAAGGCACTCTATATTGGTGAGTCAGGTATATCAAAAACATCGGTCTCTCAATGAAGCAAGATTAAGCAAATCTCCTGACCTTGACTAAGATCCACTTAGCAAACACTGGGAAATCACAACAACTACCCCTGGGCGGGCTTTCAGTTGCTGCGTCTCTCATAATCTACTTGAGAAAACCAATAAACATCCATCTCCAGACGCAGATAAAACAATTCTTCGCTTGTGTCAATAATCTCCGCGACGACCCATGCTGGAGATCCTGAGGTCGACGGCAACAAAACAGCCTGTATAACAGTACAGATGATACGATAAGGCTGTGTATAGTGGATGGCTCGTGTCGATATAGTTGACAAAGTCTCGACTATAATATTAGTATGCGTTTATTGATTGAAATAATACATCTTCAAACTGGTGATGTTATTTACAGACATGTTTGTTGTTGTTCTCCTAGCCGAAATCCCAAGTGACGCGTGAGCCACCCCTGGATACCTCAACCCATTCGTGCTCACGCGTTCACTAACTTTATTTCCCCATTAGTTAATGAATTCTCAGCATTCATTAACTCTCTGAGTACTTTCCAGCTAACCTAAATCCCATAACAGAGATACTGTTATACTAGATGTAGTGTTATCATACGCCAGGCTCTCCTGCACCAAACGCCGACCATTAGTTTTTGCCAAGAACCCCCAGGCACTTCTCCTATCTCTCAACACTGACCCATCCGTGTAGATAATCACATCACCCTGGCGAGAATTTTCCTGAATTAGTTGCTGAATTTCCACTTCCGTGGCCCCTGCTGGCCACTCCCTGCACTCCCGGCTCAATGTTATTACAACTCTGCACAAGTCTGACTGCACGGCTGGCACTCTGACCCACTCCTCTCCTCGCCTGATGTTCTCCAAGGTGCATACCTGTCTGATCGTATCCTCCGCCTGAGCTATCCATGATTTCCCTCTTATCAGTCTCTGACCCTTAACTACGTCCAGCGCCTCATGCAACGGGTGATCTGTGTCTGCAGCTACTCTGAGGTATACCTTCACCTGCATCACATTGAAACTACCTGCAACAGACGGTAAACCAAGGATGTAACGCTTACACACTACTGGAGTGTCTCTGGTGCATCCCAGAATGACCCGCATAGCTTCGTTCTGTATGCGCTCTAATTTCACCAGCTGACTCTTTGAGACAGTGAGCAGTCCTAGTCCATAATCAATCACTGAGAGGATCAAGTGCTGGTATAGTGTGAAGAGCATTCTCTGCTCTGTGTCCATTGCAGCCATAGTTTTAAGTGCATTGAGTCCCTTTTGAGATCTTGTCACAACCGTCTCCACATGGTCCTTGAAGGACAGACTCCTGTCAAATGTGATTCCCAGATACTTCAGTTTGTTCTCTCTGTTGACACTTCTACCATCTATCTGTCGATTAACTAACTAACTAACCAAATAATGCTGTTTTCTCTTATATATAGTTGCTTATAATGTTTTGTTTCTATTAGCCGCTTTCAGACACGCGTTGTTAGCTAATCTGCCAGTTCAAGTTATTAGCAACAGTCGTAAAAGAACATACATAGCTGTAGCCTCCGAGCTCTTACTAAAGTGTTCAGTCACATTCACGGCAGAACAGGTTTCACATAACATTTATGGGACGCAGAAGTGTTTCCAAGGCACCAGGGCCGGGTTATATACTGGCCAAGACCTATTGACGCGTCCTCGTCGAGCGTCCTGGGCAACAGGTCCCTTCGGGGTCCTGGCTAAAGTCAGTAGGATCGCCGATTCCTCCGAAGTCGGAGAGTGTCTGCCTGTACGGCGAGGAACCACCAGTCTGCACACCAATAAGCCAGACATGGGACAACGGATACTCACGCAAAACTCAGGTCCTGTATGACATCACACTGATGTTGGACAACAGGATGCCTTCATCCGACATACAGGACTTCGCGTTGGAGCTCAAGCCAACGAACACAAGCAAGCAAGCAAGCACATAACATTTATGTACTCTCTTTCTGATAGT
The DNA here is from genome assembly GCA_014155875.1 of Cepaea nemoralis. Taxonomy (NCBI): domain Eukaryota; kingdom Metazoa; phylum Mollusca; class Gastropoda; order Stylommatophora; family Helicidae; genus Cepaea; species Cepaea nemoralis. The sequence goes on from JACEFZ010009907.1 coordinate 25,090, forward strand.
CATTTCCAAAACATATTGTTTCTGTTGGTGTCTAAGATAAGCTTCATAAGTATGAATGAATGAAATAGTGTATGAGAATAGAGAGATACGAAGAGCAGAATTTCAGACTGGCCTGCGTGCCCAATTATTAACACTGTTAAACAACGTTCTATCTATCAATTCATCTCTCTCTCTCTCTTTCTCTCTCTCTCTCTCTTTCTCTCTCCCTCCCTCTATCTATCTGTCTATCTATCTATCTATCTATCTATCTATCTATCTATCTATCTATCTATCTATCCATCCATCCATCCATCCATCCATCCATCCATCCATCCATCCATCCATCCATCCATCCATCCATCCATCCATACGTCTGTCCGTCCCTTCATCCATCCATCTATCTATCCATCCATCAATACATCCATCTAGATAGATAGTTATATCTATCTATCTATCTATCTATCTATCTATCTATCTATCTATCTATCTATCTATCTATCTATCTATCTATCTATCTATCTATCTATCTATCTATCTATCTGTCTGTTCTGTCTGTCTGTCTGTCTGTCTGTCTGTCTACCTACCTACCTGTCCATCCGTCCGTCTGTCCGTCTGTCTGTCTGTCTGTCTGTCCGTCTGTCTGTCTGTCTGTCTGTCCGTCTGTCTGTCTGTCTGTCTGTCTGTTTCTCCGGTGCCTGTCTCTCGGCTATCTGTCTGTTCATCGTGTGTCTCTCTTTCAGATTGTCTGTTTGATTGTCTGACTGCATACTTATATTTAAATCTGAATGCCTATGTATGTCGGTTTGTTTGAATATCTATATGGGGTATGTCTGCCTGTCTTGTCGTTTGTTTGTGTGTTTACTACTGTTGTGACATCACTACTATGTTTGTCTGCCTCTCAAACCGTCTTTCACACTACCTATTTGTAATGATGTGTGTAAATCTTTCTGCCTTGTCATTTGTGTTCGTTAATCAGTCCACTTGTCAGTATGTCGCTCTCTGTTGCTTTAGTGTGCTTTCCGTACTCTTCTACACTTCATCGCTGCAACCACGTACACCTCCTTCTCCTCACATTATTTGTCTTTTTTCTTTTCATTCATCAAAATTATCATCATCCTCTTAGACCCTAACAAACCGATCTATCTTGCTCGTAACATTGAAAGCTTCTCAGAAACTTCACTAATTGCAATAAACGTTGCTCCCTCGGTTGGGTTTATGAAGGCCATTGTGCACGTCTAATGAAACTGGCAGTTACAGGACAGTCTCCACTGTTCGATGGCCATCTTCTTATACAATATCTGTTCTACTGCTGTTTTATTAATATTAATAGTGTGTACGCATTTACAATATACTGTGAAGATTCGTATGTTAGTCAGTCCGTGATATACTATCTGCCACTTGAAATGGCAAACAATCTTCTCAAATGTCACCATAATCGATGTAAAGTTCTTGCAATTGTTGAAGCTCTAAAAGTCCAGATTCACCTGTGCGTATCATGTCTATCGAGAGTAAAGTCAGAGTCCAGATTCACCTGTGCGTATCATGTCTGTCGAGAGTGAAGTCAGAGTCCTTGGGCGCAGTGTGCATATGGTGCTAGACCCACACTCCACATATACCCAAATAAGCAATACTCGGTGGGTTATGTGGTCAGTAGCATGCCATCTCTCTGTACTTTTAAGAGATTTCCTGGTACTTATGTTAGGCAGTAATTGAAGGCATCACTCACGAAAGAAGATACAGACGTCGGCTAAAGCCAAGGTGAACTGGACATAAAGACTCCCTGGGCGTGAACATTCATTAGGCGGGGAACTGGCAGACAATGGAGAGGAGAGTATTGTTCTGCAAAAAATATATATTCTATGTACTTATAATACCTTTCAACTCCACACATGTCTATCAGCACTTCCACATCTCGTCTGAGCCTGAAAAAAATAAAACAAGCCTACACACTCCTGTTCAGTATGCATCTAAATACCACACAGTTCCAACTTCACTCCATATTTCAACTTCACTTCTCATCCCCACACATTTATCATGAAACTTCTCCCTCGTCTACACGTCACAACTCTACACGTCTTTCCTCACATCTGCATCTGTTCTCCGCCAGCCAACTCAAGTCGTCTTATATCATTTAATCATCTTACAGCCACATAAACAGCTCCCATCACATCTATGTTTCGTCGTAATCTCAACCCCACGTTTCACTTAAATATCTCCATTACACTCACCTACACATTCTACCACCTCGCATCTTTTTGTTACGATCTCTCACTTCCTGTCTAAGTTAATCCATTTTTGAACCCTTGGCCTAAGGAAGCCTGACAGCTGCGTTCAGATGCATGCCGCTTCCTGTTTAATTTGTTGGTTTGTTGTGTGTTGATCCTCTCGTAGAACTTGAGTCCATGCATTGGCGTTCAGGTAGTCTGAACTGTGAAACGGGCCAACATCTATTAAAGTGAATTTGGCTTAGAGACGTTTCTCCGACCTGTTGACTGTGTAACAGAGCTCTCCTACAACTTTTCAAGCGAATAAACCGGCATGATGTGCAAAACCGGAACTTAACTTCACATTAGCAGAGGAGGTTGCTACGATACAACTAACTCGTGATACTGTAACAGCACATATGGAAGGCAGGGATTAGGCCTGGGTTGGTTATGATTCCTCCACAAGTGTTAGATATGTCGCTGTCATCACATCCCATATCTCTACTCGGGGATATCTGGAAATGACCTCATGGTTACAGTGGGGTACATGGACACTCCCTGCTGAATCTCAATGTGCTAGCGGACGGTAAGGCGAACGATTGTCACAAACGCAGTTCAAGAGACAGCGGTATCACATGTATGGACTACTCTTGAGTTCAAAGCGAGCGATTTTTGTGTGTGTAAAGAATGAATGTCGTATTAGCTACTTGTTCTTCTTTAACACTTTAGTGCCGTCCCTGGAGTGAAGGGAATCAACACCCACATTATTTTTTTCCCCCCAATATCTCTATCCTGGAGATATCCAGCAGACTCCGTCCACACACTCCTTCAATCTGAAGACACCTTCCACTCACTCTTACTCACCCCTGGATTATGCCCCCTCTCATTCTTCCCCAACATAAGATACTTGACAACTCTAGCCTCAACAAATAAAAACAAGAAATTTATTAAAGCAAAGAGTATATGTAGGAGAAGTGTGTGTGTGTGTGTGTGTGTGTGTGTGTGTGTGTGTGTGTGTATAAGGTGTAGACTGTGTGTCGAATATTCTAATGTTAGACCAGTGATTTAGGAGCAAAGTCTGTAACATCATAGTGCTTAACACACAACAGCACCATTTTTCCGGACAGTGAACCTCACCTAGAAGATGACGACTTTCTCCAATCTCTCGAACAAACAGGATGCTGGTAATCCGATAGACACTGTTGATCTTGGTCTTCACTCTACCACACGGTGAAGTTACTCTGTTTCATAATGTTTGTTGAACTGATAATCTTCCAATCAACTGAAATGTCACTTGGGAAAAATCTAATGTCTATAAGTCTCTGATTATAACATTTTCCCCTCTTTTAGAACACAACCTATTAATGTTTGTTAGGTAGATGTGTATGTATATACATATGTCCTTAGTATGCGAGTTATTAATCTTCGGTGATGAAGCTTATCACTCCTCTGTCTTCTTTCCATGAGCCATCATTGTATAAAACTTTGAACTGCTTCTTCGTAATAAATCATCTCACACTCACGTGGAACACTCAAGGGGAACTGTAAATGGAACCTGTAGAGTAGAGATTACTATGGTGAGGGCAACTCAGTCCTGACCGGAATTAGGTAAGTGTAGGCCAATAACAGCACTCAGATCTATAACAGAGATCCGATCTCTGTCATACGGCCAAATAACTCAATCATATGATCTGAGACATGGCAACACCAGGAAAGAATAAAGGAACGGGTAGAAACCCAGCAGATGCCCTACTGGAAGATCCTACCATTACACATACCTCTTCTCCCTCTCAACCATCCTTAATCTCTCTAATTATTATTCCACTATATTGTCCTCAACTCCCTGAGTAAAATGATATATCACACAAGCTAGTTGAAGCCACACAATAGGATACCAGTGCCGACGCTCCTATGATACTTTCTAGCACCGCACTAATAGAACATTCTATCACTAATCATAATACATTATATCACTGCACAGTACTGCACTCTATTCCTAATCATACTCTTAAGTTAGATATAATTAATTGCCTACCATATGTCTATTCCTGTTGCTAATCGCAACTAGGCGATCACAGACTGGATCTATGTCCGCTGATAACTATCAACAATTTGACACCCCTAGTTTCTCTCATGTAACACAACTCGGAATAATGACCCAATCCTAACACTTCAGAATGTTTTTCTCGACTCCCTCCACCTGTTTACCGCAACTGGGTTTTATCTGGGTGCTTGAGTGACGTCACCAAAAGTCCAGACGCCAATCAGTCCAGAATCTGGCTTTGTCCTCCTGTTTCCCGACTAACCGGAGTCAATTAGCTGTCAAGTTTCCTTTCATCTGGGGAGTTCTTTGTCTCATCCAACAAATATCCGGGCTGTCTGTGAGCCAGAGACCTTTCCCTCACATCTGACAGAATCCTTCTGACCTCTAGCAGACCCTCTGTCCATCACTTTCAACGGCCAACTCCCGCTTCGTAGACAGATGTCGCCAGTACACGTCTCTCGAACAACAACCTGTCAACAAACTGTCGACCGTGTGTAGACCACTCGACGTGACTCACTTTGATCTCATACACAAATGTCGACCAGGTGCAGACAGTCTGTACGACGTATTTTCTCAGTCTGTTCAACAACACAGGGTCTATTGTGTTTGCAGACCAATGTCGGGCTTGGTTGTCATTGATCGCAACTAACAAGTTTATTTATCTCGTGACAGCGATCGCAAAATAGTAACTCAGATGACAACAAAGATTAGCATGGTTTATTATAGTAGAACCTCGTTGTGTTAAAAGACAACAGCAAGATAAACGAAAACCCATTATATGAAATAACTATTGGTTTTTCATAACTCAATGAGAACCCAGACAGGTTAGGCAGGATATGTTTGTGTAAATAGAGTACAACTGTGCTGAAATGTGCACTATAGTTAGTGTGGTCCTTGGGACCGGCACTGTGGCCAAGGAGTTACCAACGCAATTCGATGCTCCGCATACCGCGTTCGAAACGCAGTTGTGGGCGATTTGGAAGCAGACCGCTTTACGCGGCTTTTCATACAATGATATGAGTGCCGGTTGTTCAGAAAGCAATGGTAAACTATTGAACGTAAACTTTCCAAGATATCACAAGCAGTCAAACATTACTGAGGTTGACTGCAACGTCCTGTATAGGATATGCAACTAACTTGCGACTGATGTAATTCTCACAAAATCACCGGCATATGTTAGCTAGCTTCGGCTTCACTAGCCTGTTTCTTCAATGTGCCTTTTCCTCTTCAACTTCTGTTGTGTGAATGAAATTTCTGTCTGGCCAAAGGCATAACCATCAGGTGGTTGTCTACGTCTCCTGTGTTAATGTTTCCATGCTTTGTCTTGATCGTTCACAGGGGACATATTTCGATTTCATTGTGAATGACTGCTTGCTGTGCTTTGATAGTACACATGGAACATATTTCGACTTCCTTATGAACAGCTGACTGCTGACCGAAATTGTTGATTTCACCATTACCTCGTCTACTATAATATCTGACTGTCCACAAGGGTGTAAATACAACCTTTGATCATATTTCCTAGGTTTCACGAACGGGTACATGATTAAAGAGGGTAAGAGCCTCTATGAGGTTTGTATTTGTTCAAAGCCGAATTTATACCCTCGCTGCTTTGTTAGTTACAAACGATCAATGTCTTCTCACTATGACAAGACAGCTACAGCTGTTGATGCCAGGAGAACTATGCCATGTCTTCTCACAATGACAGGACAGCTACAACTATTGCTGCCAAGAGAACTAAAGCCATGATGTAGAAGATCATCATCATCATCATCATCATCATCATCATCATCATCATCATCATCTTGTGAGTCCTTTGCAGAATGTGGCTCACATCATTGTTTCGCCGGAAAGACTCTCTATATAATTGGCTTCTACCCCTATGTGATATACATGGCCGAGGTGTCTTTATTCTCCTGTACCTACCTCCGTGTTGCTGGATCCATGTCTCTTCTTTCAGAAATCACGCCTGTTATTACTGTCTTTCCAAAGCCACTGCGACGTATTCAACAAGATATGAAGTAAGGCAAGTAGTACAAAAAATTACTGTTTCGTTTCACACAACCGAAAGATCTCTAATGCATTGCCCTCTTCCTCCACCATAGTACAACGGTTGTGGCTTGTCTGGTGGAGTTGAAAGCCAGAATGAGCCGAAGAGGATTGGGGGAGGGGGAGGAGTTGCACTTCCTGGCTCCAGTTTCAGTCTACACTCGTGGAGATGTGCGGCTGTGCCTGGTCTTATGTTTACACTGTGACATCAGCAGGTCGCTAATTTTCACTGTTCACACAGCCAGAGAGCTAAGTACTGTCCTACAAAGAGTAAAGTACAATGGGCAGACACCAACTACAACAGGATGTGGTGAGATGGTGCAGCGACACACTAGATATGATATATTTACTGCCATCAGTATCATTAATTGGCCTGTCTACTAGCGTGGGTGATCACGCCTCTCCATATCTTGCGATCTACAACAGCATGAATCACTTCGTGCGCTGAAGCCGTCACACGTCATGACAAATTCTATTAATTCTATATAAAAACCTTCTATTTATCCAGAAACAGCACAAAACGATTATGGACAAACTGGAACATATCATTGTTCTACTCCTTAGAAGAGAGACAATGGACTCCTCGGGGCCTATGTGTTCTAAATTTCAGATTGGCTAAACAGCCATGTAAGTTAGTAATCAAATCACGTTGCTCATTAGTCCATACGTGCTTTGATCCCTCCCATCAGTCAGTATCTTCCTCAGCGTATAAAGACTGGCGACACTAGTTCTGTTTTGGATGACTAACTATTCATCTTTAGCTCTCCGCATGACTCCATCGGGTTGGGCTTGATTTTCTGGAACACTGTTGCAGAATCACATCTATACCTTGAGACATTTACTCGTGCTGTCTCCAATTAGGGCTTTCCGAGTGTCTGCCTGGTTAAATGCTCTCTAAGCCCCTCCTCACCGAAGCGAAGCTTGCAAGCTCCTAGCTTGTCACTTGTTTTCTTTAACACCCGCTTGCCCTAGCAAATATGTGAAACAAATGTTAGTCAGTCCAGACCTCTTCAGTGATTCAAGCCATTACCTTTTGGCCCAGACTAACTTGACCTTCCTTATGCAGACGTGGAATGATACCTTTGACAGTAGATAACAAGGTTCGTCCAAACACTACACATCAAACCAAACCTTCTGGCCTAGAGAGGCAACAGTGGAAGCAAAGCCGTCCGGGCTATTGGGTGAATTGAAATAAGACAGGAAAGTTTATACAAGAGACAATATTGCAGAAATAAGTTTATTTGAAGCAAAAGAAAGAAAAAGACGACTGGTCTTATTACTAGAAATTCAACCGTCTTCTTCAAGCAAGTGCGCGCGCGCGCACGCACGAACACACACACACACACACACACACACACACACAGAGGATTGGTTTTACAGGATTTATAAAGCGCCACTGCCAACAGACCAAACCTAAACCAGAAGAAACTACAGTCACTAAACTCAAGGTTTTCATCCAGTTAACCTTCCGAGGAGATGATGTAATGCAACGTTTGCAGACCGGCTCATCACAGCAGTCGGGCGAACATTCTGTGCTGCAACTCCGGTTATCAGGTACAAAACCACACCAATCCCCATCCCAGCAGTTAAAGAACCTGTTGCTTTGTACACCAAATCGAACTGTATTTACCAATTTACATGTAGGTGCGAGGCCATCTACATAGGTAGAACAGAGTTACATAACAGGCTGTTGGAACACATTCAGAACTGGGTGGACAAGATACTACACACAGAAGATGGTAACCTAGGCAGGCCGACATACCGGAACAGTCCTGCTTCATCGGTCGCGAGACACGTGCTCGAGAGTGGTCATGTGGTTGAAAGAGACAGTGCCTTCCGTGTGTTGTTTAACACACAGAGTAGTCGGTTGTTAAGGTTTGCTGAAGCCATAGTGATCAGCCTGCGTAAGCCGGCCTTGTGCAAGCAGAAAGATATGTTAGTCAGTTTAAAATTACCGTGGTAGACAATCGACATTACTGTGGGAATATGTGTATATTTCAGATTGAAGGATTTATCTAGTTATTTCACTTTACGTTGTGTGATTTCTGAAGTATGTACCTGACGAGATGCAGCGAAATATGCCAGGCAATAAATCGTGCAATCTATTGTTTGTGTCTTCGTTATTCAAATTCACTACGGGAAAACATTGTTTTGAATTTCTGAAACATTACTTATTACTTGGTGCCAGATGATGATGATAATGTTACAGTGAGACAGCAACTGTTACAAGACAGTAGTAATGTTTCAAAATTGTTTGAGACAGTATATCATCGCTATCATCATCATCATCATCATCATCATCATCATCATCATCATCATCATCATCATCATCATCATCATCATCATCGTAACCTCAATCTTCCTAAGTACGGTAAACGAACTCACAGGTAATGACTGGCGCTTACAGAAATAGAAAACAGAAGTGAAGATTAGAGGACACACTGGAGAGAATAATTATATATATATATATATATATATATATATATATATATATATATATATATATATATATATATATATATATATATATATATATATATATAAGCAACATGGCCGAAACAATAAGACAGGTCTAGCCCTAAAACTTGGCGTGCACTGGTGTCGAGGTGTCAAGGTGTCAAGGTGTCCAGGTGTCAAGATGTCAAAGTGGGACGCGGAGGTGTTTCCAAGGCACCAGGGCCGGGTTATATACTGGCCAAGACCTATTGACGCGTCCTCGTCGAGCGTCCTGGGCAACAGGTCCTTTCGGGGTCCTGGCTGAGGTCAATAGGATCGCCGATTCCTCCGAAGTCGGAGAGTGTCTGCCTGTATGGCGAGGACCCACCAGTCTGCACACCAATAAGCCAGACATGGGACAACGGATACTCACGCAAAACTCAGGTCCTGTATGACATCACACTGATGTTGGACAACAGGATGCCTTCATCCGACATACAGGACTTCGCGTTGGAGCTCAAGCCAACGAACACAAGCAAGCAAGCAAGCAAGATGACAAAGTGTCAAGGTGTCAAGGTGTCAAGATGTCAAGGTGTCAAGGTGTCAAGATGTCAAAGTGTCAAGGTGTCAAGATGTCAAGATGTCAAGGTGTCAAGGTGTCAAGGTGGTGAGCTCAATCCCGTACACAAGTCAGCTGGACATCAACGTTGACTTCTCGTTCAGAATGCAAACTGCCAAGTCGTAGCAGAGCCAATGACGCAAACGTAAAAGGGATCAAAACTCCAGAACCATAACATACATACAAATAGGCATCTGACGTAGAACGGAGATCACGTCAGTTGTGTTTGTCAATAGCTACGGCATTCGGGTCATAGAGCTGGACTGGAGAAGCAGCACGTTCAATGTCATCTCCAATATATTGAGATATTTTCTGGCAGGACAATTTAATTCATGGCTAAGATGTATTAGAAAGGAGAACCATGGCAGCTATATATCAGGATAACGATTTGGGACAGATGCCGAATCTAGAAATGTAATTGAGCATATAGCACCAGAAGGACACTTCGGTAACCTTGGATGGACAGAAGAAATAAAGGACTTCAATACTAATGATGTGAGAGTACTCAGTAGCTAGTATGGTCAACAGTTGCATATTTATCATTGATGTTTTCTTACGATCGGCCCGTCTGGCAGTTACAGACCCGATCGAAATTTATTGAAATGTATTAATTGCCTGATTGACTCCTGCTCAAGAATATCGGCTAATAAACGTAGCCGCATCAGTTTGTTTGCCAGCCTTCTAGTGAGTCCTTTTATTCAAGTTCCGTCGCTTCGTTACTGGACAGTTGTCGGCACCTGTGGACTGTTTATATTCGAGTTTATGTTTGATATTATGCCCGATAACCTCACAGCACAAACTACTGAACGCCTAGTAACTCGACCTTGATTGGGCTTGATGGCAACGTCCTGCAGAGGACATGCAACACCATCTATGCAGTGGACAGAGAAATCAAACAGTATAAGACTCGTGGCGTTATGTTTTTGGCTATAGAACGCTGGCTTGAGTACAAACAGGCAATATGTCAAAGTATGCACCAGCAGACACGGATAACATCTACAGCTGTTGCAGCTTTACATGTGTTGCCCCAATTAACATATTTGTCGTTATTGCCAATGATTCATCCGTTATTCATTTACCTTTTTTATCGCTCCAGAATACAAACGCATGAAATAGGCAGAACGTGTCTACCAACACAAACTGTTGTTTGTTTTTGTTTGGTTTGCTACCGTTAGTGGCATATCATTATTTTATTTTTTTCATATCCCTCACAGGACGTTGCAGTCAACATCAGCATTTTTCAGCTGCTGTTGATGTACTAGGCAAGACTACGCTCAGTAGATTGCCATTGCTTTCTGAGCGACCGGCCAGGAATCGAACTCACAGCCTTCGGAGCACGAGTCAAACGGCTTGATCACTTCGCCACAGAGACTCCCTGTGATTTGGGAGTCGCTTGTCATTTATAAGGCAAGGTAATGAATAAAACAATATGTATATATCCTAATTGAAACAATAAAAACAAACACACTTGATACCTGGCTGGGATCTCCGACCGCGTAAACTCAAAATAATGAATAATAATAATAATAATAATAATAATAATAATAATAATAATAATAATAATAATAATAATAATAATAATGAGTTGAAAGTAGATGGAAATATTACAATATAAAATATAACAAGTGTGAATAATGCAAGTATAAATAAATCATAACACAACTGCCCGACGTTTCGGTAGATTATATTTGTTTTTAAGAATAATACAAACATTAACTATTAACAAACATGATCCGAAATGAACTAATAAGCTGCCATGGGATGATTAATCGTTCTGTGCGACTTCTTGTGTCTGCCGTAGGCTTATATATTGCCGAAATGTTGTCGTTGTGAAGTGTTGTCTCAAGTAAAATATCAATACGGCAGTTTTCCCTAAGCAGTCTGCTTTAATTTGATATATAATACAACATGTCTGCTACCATATTAACAACTTTTAAGTTATAACTGTGAGACCCCTACTTCCCATTTTCTGCCATCCATTTTTGTTTAGCACTGAATCAGTTAAAATACACAGTAAATGTAAATTATAAATAACTGTAGTGCTTGTAACGGGGAAATGTGACGGACGGGTGTGTGCATTCCGTGGATAGCAATAATGAACAGGTCGAGCTGGAAAATATCCAAATTGGATGATTCCGCCAAAAGGCACTTTGTCGGAGTGCACAGAGATGCTGCCATTATCATGGCAACGAGATGACACATGGGATAATAAGACGAGATGAAGGTCATCTGCATACTGTACTGACATTTATGTTGAAGAGCCAGCCAGTTATAGTGGCTAATACGTGTTTATGTTGTGTGTGTAAAAGTCAGGTAGGGATGCGAATTATTTCTCCTGGGCGTTATTAATGTTAACATTTAGACTTAATGAGGTGTATAAAGTTCATCAACCGCTCTATTTCTAGGAACGGTTACAAGTTTATTATGTATTACTTGTGCTTGAAATAATTCTAGCTCAAGGTTAGCTAAATAGAGACGTTCGGATAATCATAAACCACCAGCAGATGTGCCAGCCGCCGGTCGCTGAAACGTCACCTGTTTCCCTTCTCTTAGCCCCCCCCCCCCAACTCCCCCCTCCCCCGCCCTTCCATGACGCTGGTCGGCAACACTAGAAGAAGACGATAATGACCAGCAGATGCAGCCATTGATACGTCACATATTATGCTTTTGCAAATACTGCAACACGGCATTATCAGAAGGAGTGACCAGTTCTTCTCAACCCCCCCCCCCCCCCCACACACACACAAACACACACCCCCCCCCCCCCTTCCACCCCCGTCTTGCTTCTATAGAAAAAATATTACAATTATTACTCCACGAAAGTTTGTCCAAATAGTGCGGCAATTTCATGAAGGCATGCAGGCATGCAGGCAAGAGTACAGGAAAATGGTGAACTGTCTGAGCCCTTTCCTGTCACCAATGGAGGATGTGTCCTGGCACTGAAACTGTTCAGCCTCATGTTTTCAGCTATGTTGACGAATGCCTCTGAGAACAACGACATTGGAATAGACATCAACTACCGCATGGATGGAAAGTTATTCAATCTCAGAAGGCTGAAAGCTAAAACCAAAATTGACAGCGACACCGTCAGAGAATGCTTGACGTTTCTGGAGGAGGATTTTCTGCAGTGGTTTTTCTGTTCTGTCTTTTCTTCACAGCTCTTACAGTCCTGGTTGCCTCACAAGTGACTGAACCCTTGCGTAATGATGCACGCCACGAATTTCGGTCTCTGGCTGCAGTCTCCCAGATGATTGCGCTCTATACGCCAACTCAGAGGCGGACATACAACATAATGTTTCAGCTTTCTCACATCCTGTGCCAACTTTGCGCTCAATATCAATTTGGAGAAGACTGTAGTTATGTACCAGCCAGCTCCAGGGAATAATCACACTGTGCCGAATATCAAAGTGACTGGTCATAGTCTAAGTGTTGTGGACAAATTCACCTATCTTGGCAGCACTGTGTCACAAGCTGCCACAATTGATGTTGAAGTGAATGCCAGAACCTCCAAGGCCAGAGCCGACTGTACAAGAATGTATGGGACAGAAATGGAATAAGTCTGCAAACAAAGCTGAAAGTCTACAAAGTAGTTGTATTATCCACACTGCTATATGCTTGTGAAACCTGGACTGTTTATCAGCGACACGCTAGGAAATTAAACCACTTCCACACAGTCTGCCTTAGGAAGTTACTGAAGATTAAATGGCAAGACAAGATCCCAGACACTGAAGTCCTAGAAAGAGCGTCCTTGCCCAGTACCCACACTCTACTAATGAAGAATCAGATTCGCTGGGCTGGTCACTTGACTCGCATGCCAGATTACAGGCTCCCTAAACGAATGTATACGGCGAGTTGCGTTGTGGTAAACGCTCCCAAGGCGGCCAGAGGAAACGCTTTAAAGACACGCTGAAAATCTCACTGAATGCTTTTGGAATTCATCATGACACCTGGGAGACTGCAGCCAGAGACCGAAATTCGTGGCGTGCATCATTAAGCAAGGGTTCAGTCACTTGTGAGGCAACCAAGACTGCAAAAGCTATGAAGAAAAGACAGAACAGAAAAACCACTGCAGAAAATCCTCCTCCAGAAACGTCAAGCATTCTTTGTCCACATTGTCAAAGAACATTTCGAGCCAATATAGGCCTCATCAGCCATCTTAGAACTCGCAGCTCCATACTTTCAACCCCACTGGATAAAATGAATGGTCATCATAATTCTTGATGGACAAACAACAACAACATTACAACTAACGGGTTTCTCATTTCAAGAACTGTACTAATGGGGCCAATCTTAATCTCTTCTGGGGATTGATCCCGGAGATCACTGCACTGGTAAACTATCATGTTAACCACTTCGTCACCGTGGCTGATCAAATGGATATCAGGTTATGTTCTGGGAGTTTCGGGCGACAATGTGATGTTGACTTCATCGGGCGACTATGTGATATTGAACACATCGGGCGACTATGTGATTTTTGAATAAAGAAGACAACCATAGAATGTACGATTTACTGCCTGGCAATTTCGCTGCATCTCGTTAGGTGATATTTATCACATCAGGCGACTATGTGATATTGACCACATAGGCGAATTTGTGATATTAACCACATCGGGCGATTTCCAACGGCATGGATCAATCCGTGTGTTGACTGCCTTCCGTATCATGACACAAGAATTGTCTCACAGCTGCCTTCCTCTGTCTCTTTCCAGAAACCTTTCTGGTTGTCACGACATGTTCCAATTTTTGTCTTCTAATAATGTGGCCAAAAATGATGACTGCTTATTTCTGATGTTTGTTATAAGTCCTTGGGAGCGGCTGGCCGAGTGGCTAGTACGCCGGACTCTTATTCGGGAGACCCGGGTTCGATCCCTCGGTAAGGTGTGGGATTTTTTTCTGTCGGGGGCAAAAAGAAAATCCTAACCTGCACATTTCGCGGCGACTGCACTAGCCAGGCGGCCTTAATTCCTCAGGCTCAAAGACCCCTCTGCCATACACCGCAAGGTACTATATTGGCAGTAAATGACAGTTATAAGTCATCTTCACTGCTTAACTTTCCTCACAATATCCACATTGCTCGTTTCGACTGTCCAATTAATTGTCAGTGTCATCATCTTACTCTTATCTAAATAACGGTTCGGGTTCATACAGGCAACAATACTTTGTTCGCTAGGATATAGAACATTTATTGTATTGAATGTACAGTTGGCGCAGTGGGTTAACAGCCCGCGCTATATTATATTACATATCACAGATAGTTAAACATCAAACACATAGTTGTCATACAACAATCTAGCACACTATCTAGCCTATGTATATATATCTATGAATATCTATTGAGTCCCTCTCAGGCAGGCCTTGTTGTCTCTCTCAAGTCCGTCTGTCCTCTGCCGGTCTCCTCGTGTCCTAATTCGACACGGGCGGTAACTATGTCCGAGTTCCTCGTGGACCCCGCATCAGGCGGGCCACATCAGTGTCCACGGAATCATGGACTCGGTGACCAGCTCTTTCGAGAAGGTTCTAGATTACTCGGGTCCTGAGCGACTCAATGCTATCCCTTGGGCTGGAGTTGCAGCCCTCTAATAATATATATGAAGGTGAGGCGGTGACAGGATCCCCCCTCCCCCCTTATATGATTGGTTCTTGGGTAATTAGATCTATTCTAATTCTGTCACCGAATCACGTAAAGTTGGTGTTTGTAGTTTGGTGGATAGTAACTTGGTAACCTACCTACTAGCACTAAAACTCATGTATTCTACCATACAATACTTCTCTGATTTGGTGAAGAGATCCCTCTGTCTCTCGTGTGCTTAAATATGCTTATCTGACCGAAGTTACGTGACGTTTTAGTAGTTGTATTACAACTCGCCCTTCTCATAGTACCCGAAATGGTACCAAGACAATTAACCCCTATATTAAAGAGGGTTAACAAGACCGAAGTCCTGGCTAAATAAGTACACCTTCAAATCTTGATCTGTGTGTGTATTTACATACACTTTTACTCTCGTATGTTATATAATGCTAAATATGTAGTTACCTTGTTCTTTTATCCCCCTCAGACTACATGTGTCCCTGTTGGCTTGTTAGTGTGTTAATTAATAAGTTGATGTTTCTAATAAAGTGACTGTATTTTAAATTGCTAGTGTTGAGTTTTGAGGTTTGTGTAACGTGCGTGCTGAATGTGTGGTGTATTTCCAAGCGTCACGAGTTGGGATAACCTCAATCATGAAATACTGCACTGTGTGCAATACATGATCAGGCATTCCAAGTAGTGGTGCTTAGATGTATCCTAACTGCTAAACTAAGTATATTACACTAACTACTAAATTAAACTCACTATTAAACTAAGTACTACACATGTATTGACAAATTTAGACAAGTCATGCACTTTTACATGGAAGACGCAGACAAATTACAATGAATACGTTTTGCGTACAATTTGTCCGCCAAGTGTATCGTTCTCTCATTTAATCCTTTCACGCAGTCATTCACTCATCTTTCATTCAAAATAGTATTTGGCTAAAATATATACTTAAAGTTGAGGTAAGAGTTATTGTCCTTAGAACAAATGGGCTAGGCGATATTTGCCCTTTAAGAAAATACGTACTTTTTGTACTATAAATGAAAAATAGGTTATAATTTAACTAGAGACACTTGTATAGGACGGTTCTTTAGCCTATGAATGGCACCGCCTGTAATATTAAAGTAGAATATGTACAAATTACAGGTTAACACAATTTATATACATCATTAATGGAAATATAATAAATATTTAATAATACAGTAATTAATTAAATAACTCCAACGATGATGTGCGCGTTGTCGTCCTGTTGTTAGCGTGTTATGCCATGAATGTTAAAGTTAGTATGGCCGTCTCTTGAGTGTTGTCGTCGATGTTGTTCTGTTTCGGCTGTTTGCAAAGTTTCGTAGCAACAGCAAGTATGGATTGCTCTCACTGTCCCGTATGAAATATTACAGTGTTCAGAGATAGTTCACTGGTTGATATTATTGGTTAAAACCACCACAGTTACTGTTTCTTGCTGGAATAGTTCTAGAGCTTTGGCATTTGATGGTATAGTTCTTACAGTATAGCTCTTAACGTATGTTTATGGGTGTCGTAATTAACGTAATCACTGAGAGTACTCTAGCAGGTGTAGAGTTACACTGTTATATGTAACGGACTAAAAGTATCACAGTTTATCGTGTGGCTACTGGCCGATGTGATAAGAGTCATTCTACTGGCGCATTTGTCTGCCGTGATAAAAGGTCAGCCACTATGTTATCGGTGCCCTTGATATGGCGGATTTCGAAGTCGAAGTCCTGAAGTAGAAGACACCATCTTTGTAACCGGTGGTTTTTGGGCGACCCATGGTTAAGGACTAATAATGGCAAACTGTCTTTGAGGACCACAAAGTGACTTCCTAAGAGGAACTTAGATAATCTCAATATACAGAACAATAGGCTCAAACACTCCAATTCCACTGTGGCATAACGAGTCTCAGCCTTCTTTAGTTTGCGGCTGACGTAGAGAATCGGGTGTCGTACGCCATCCACTTCCTGCATTAAACATCCTCCTATTGCGATAGCGCTCGCATCTGTGGTCAAAATAAAGGGTAAATTTATGTTGGGTAATCGTAAGACTGGTGGATTAGAAAAAATATGTTTCAATCTACACATTGCATCATCTAAGCTGGTACTTTTACAAATTTTTGATGGATGATCTTTAGTTAACATATCCGAAAAGACTGAGGTGAGTTCTGCCCAATGTGGAATGAATTTAGAATAATAGTTAATAAGACCTAGTAAACTTCTAATCTGCTTCTTTGTGGTAGGAACTTCTAGATTAAGGATCTTGGAAACAATTTTATCATCAGTCAACAATTTTCCTTCAGAAATTCTATGACCAAGGAAGTCTATTTGTGTATAGCCTATTTCAACCTTGGAAGGTTTGATAGTAAGTCCAAAAAGAGAGATTTGGTGGAAGACTTGTTTTAGGGTGAGTAAGTGAGAAGTCATATCAGAAGAATGGACGCATATATCATCAATATAGGCAACTACATGATTAATTCCGTGTAATAACAATCTTGTTAGTCTCACAAATGTGGCCGGTGCGTTCTTCAGGCCAAAAGGAAGATATAGCTATTCGTATAAACCGAGAGGTGTTGCGAATGCTGTTATTTGTCTACAAGAAGGGTGTAGTGGAACTTGCCAATATCCTTTTGCTAAATCGGTCTTGGAAAATAAGGATGATTGAGCCATATTTAAAATAAGATCTTCACAACTGTTCATAGGCTCTGCATCCGTTGTTGTTCTTGTATTTAATACTCTATAGTCGATGCACAAACGGATTGTCTGGTCCTTCTTTTTCACCAGGACAATCGGTGAAGAATATTGAGACATCGATTTTTGAATAATGCCATTCTTCTCTAAATCTAAAATTTCTTTATCTAAATTAGATCTGTAATGGAGAGGAATAGAATATGGTCTACATTTGACCGGTCTCAGATCTGTCAGCACAATTGAATGTGTTATTCTATCAGTGCGTCCAGGTTTGTTGGAAAAGATCGTCTTATAGTCGTTCAGGAGCGTCAAAATGTCTTGTCGTTGTTGTTGTGTCAAAGTGTCCGAGATATGTATGTCATTTATACTCCCGTCGTCAGTCATGATTGGTACAGGGATTTCAGTATTGTCCATGTCTGTCTGATTTATCACAGATGCTACAGTTTGTAAATTGTCTTCAATGTCATTGTCGGCGTCGTCGAGATCAATCGTCAATATGTCGTCAAATTTGTCGTCATTGTCGATATCACAGATTGTCGGTAATGTCCATATGTCTTCGTCGTTTTCATCGTCGTAAGCGTGTGTCGTTAACGATGCTTCGTTTGTCTAGCATAGTATGGTTTCAACATATTTACATGGAATATTTTCAACTTTCCATTTAAAGAGATTTCGTAATCTACTTCTGAAATTCTTCGAATGATCTTAAAAGGTCCCTGCCAAGAGGTTAACAGTAAATCTCTTTTGTCAGGTAGTAGGAGTAAAATATCCTGACCTGGATTTAGCACAATTGTTTTTGCACATCTATTGGCGTACTGCCTGTATTTAAAACCTTTCTCCTGTAGTGATGTTCTGGCCAATATACAAGAACGTATGATTTTGTCTCTGGTATCAGTGACCAAATCATAGGTTGAAATGGGAAGTTGGATATCTACAGGTTGTGATATGATCTCTTTATAAATGGTGAGAGGTCCTCTTGGGTTCGCTCCATACATCAATTCGAAGGGAGAGAACCCTGTACTTGATTGAGGGACTTCTCTGTATGCGAACAGCACCGTTGGGAGAAGTATGTCCCAATCGGCTGGATTTTCAGCTGTCACTTTAGATAGCATATGTTTCAGGTCCCCATTAAGCTTTTCGCAGATACCATTTGCGGCCGGTCGATAGGGACTGGTGAAACACTGCTTGATGCCTAGTAACTTAGTTACTGATTGGTGGCATTTGATATGAACTGGGTGCCTCTATCAGAAATGATTTTCTCCGGGAAGCCAAAACGGGAGAAAATATTTAGTAATATGTCCGTCACATCCTTAGAGGAGATAGATCTTAATGGCAGCATTTCGGGCCATCTCGTACATAAATCCACAAGAGTAAAAATATACCTATTCCCCTTATTCGATATGTGATTCAACGGACCTACTAGGTCAACTGCCACGATTTGGAAAGGCCTCGGGGCAGTTGTCGTTGATTGGACTTCTGCTGTAGGGTTTTTTCCCTTTTTCACCAGTTTCTGACAAATATCACAAGATCTACAGAAGGTTTTTATATCTTGGCAAAACTTTGGCCAATAAAATTGGGTGAGGACTCTAGCCCTGGTCTTTTCATACCCCATATGACCTCCAAAAGGGGAGTCATGGGCTATTTTTAGAACTTTGTCTCGGTGTGCTAACTATTTTATCTATAATAATAAGCTCTTTAAGTTTGTCGTGGCTATTGTTGGTTTTAGCCGAGTTAATCCATTTTGTGCATATGTCTTGGACTGTACTGACATAATCTATAAAGGTTTGATAGGTTGCACGCGGCACTAGTTGCGGAACAATCTGCTCGTGGAGCGAGAAAACATTAGTCACTGTCACACAAAAAAATGTCAAAATAGTAACATGTCAAAAAAATTGTTTACAGAATCAAAATAATGAGGCACTGCGGAGGCAATGGTGAGACGTTGCCGAGGGACTCAGATTAATTATATTTTATCGCTAGATAGCTACTAATTTATGCAAACTTGTAAAGTTAACAATTTCTTTGATTTAAACAAATCAATGTGTTATCAAAAATCAATGTGATATGATTACATAAGTAATTTTACATGGCACTTAATAGCTCTTTCAGAAAACATTCTATGCCAAAACCGGAAAACTAGCCCCCAAAAAGCCTGTCATCATCTTACTCATATCTAAATAACGGTTCGGGTTCATACAGGCAACAATACTTTGTTCGCTAGGATATAGAACATTTATTGTATTGAATGTACAGTTGGCGCAGTGGGTTAACAGCCCGCGCTATATTATATTACATATCACAGATAGTTAAACATCAAACACATAGTTGTCATACAACAATCTAGCACACTATCTAGCCTATGTATATATATCTATGAATATCTATTGAGTCCCTCTCAGGCAGGCCTTGTTGTCTCTCTCAAGTCCGTCTGTCCTCTGCCGGTCTCCTCGTGTCCTAATTCGACACGGGCGGTAACTCTGTCCGAGTTCCTCGTGGACCCCGCATTAGGCGGGCCACATCAGTGTCCACGGAATCATGGACTCGGTGACCAGCTCTTTCGAGAAGGTTCTAGATTACTCGGGTCCTGAGCGACTCAATGCTATCCCTTGGGCTGGAGTTGCAGCCCTCTAATAATATATATGAAGGTGAGGCGGTGACAGTCAGCATCCTTCTATAATATCTCATCTTCAAGGTACTTAGGAATTTCTGAACTTGTTTACTAATTGTCCACGATTCGCAGCGATATATTAAAACTGGAGCTATGTAATAATTCTAGAAGTCACGGGAAAGAGGAAGAGTTTTACATTAAGTTTACCAAGAACAATGGTAGACATTGTAAGATTCGAACCTGCTATCACCAAATGACGATAATATATCCCTGCAGTCATGCGCCTACTTTGAGGATGTACGGCTACAAACCCATCCGATCAATATTTTTCTGTTTACTTCTCATTTTAGTTCAAGAGCTTCTGATCTACAGATTAAATATGTAGAGAGCAAAACGTCCCGAGTTTATCGATGTTTCTGGCATGTTTATGACAAGTCTCCTACATCCATGACTTAGACAGTATTTACAATGCTTTGCAATTATTGAAGTCTTTATTGAAAGCAACAATGAGGTGATATTTTTATTCTCGTTTGCTGTTGCTTAAGTATTGCATTCACAAAATTACGATATACCCTGGTCTCTGCATCCATGTGTGGGCATTTAAGTGCTGTCGCAAGTTGTCAGTAAAATCTCCACAATAACAAGCCACTAGTTAAACGCCACAATCGCTACATATTATTAAACTGTCCACAATTGCATGCTAATACTTCTTCTTCTTCTTCAGCGCTCCGAGCCATTGAGGTTCATTGCTGCAGATACAATCCGTCTCCATTCGTCTCTCTGGTGGACCTTCTCTTGCCAGTCGTTGATACTAATACTGGTAGTAACATTTCCACAATGGCAATCCGTTAGTAAAATTTCAACAATGAAAGTCCACTATGGCAAGATGTTAGTAAAATCTCTACAGTCGCAATCTAACAGTGATACTCCCCAATCTCAACCTATTAGTAAAATCCCCATATTCGCAAGCTGCTGGCAAAGTCCTCACACTCGCAAAAACAAAAAGTTAGTTACATATTCTTTACATGACCTTTCAGTCAACTCCAGCATTTTTGTTTGGCTGTTTGTGATTCCTGGGGAAGTTTACGTCCAGTAGTCTGTCATTCATATTTGAACTACCAGCACTCATAACATCATATGAAAATCAACCCAAAGCGGCCTGCTTCCAAATCGCCTGCAGCTGTGTTTTGAGCGCAATATGCGGGATTAAGAATTATATTCTAATCCTGTTCTCCACAGAGCCGGCTCGTACTAGCAAGCTGCTAGTATATTTCCCATACTCGCAAGTTATCTCTGCAATCGTATCTTTAATCTTATCTTTAAAAGCAGCACTAAAAGGCTAAGTGTGTAAATGATAGCCAAGTGTGCCCAGCCCAGCCTATCCCGATTATGGACACGTATGACATCATCTTGCACTTGAGTCTAGTGCAGAAGCGATCCAGCCTTTGCCAACAATGATCTCGGCATGAAGTACTGGCATGCCACTTTAGCATTGCAGCCGCGACTCTAACCAGCTTATATTTAGTTTGCCCTGGACCATGAAGTGGCTAATTAAAGGTGACCTTAAGTGTCACATACCATATTGCCATAAACTATAGTGCTAAATGAGCATGTATGCACAGTGGTAAATGTCCTGTTGATGGCATGTTATAAATAGTCAATTTAGAATTTGTGCTATGTAATTTAAAAAAAAAAATTTTTTGCGTATCCCTTACGGGACTGTTGCAGTCAACACCAGCATTTTCCAGCTGTTGTTGATGTACTAGGCAAGTTTTCCGTTCAGTAGTTTGCCATTGCTTTCTGAACGACCGGCTCCCATACCAGCACGTTATAACACAACGCGACACAGTCTGCTATGTTATATGATATGAATATATGGAGAGAAAAAAATGTAACTAGGAAATTCTACCGGAGAAGCGAAGACAAGAGGAGGATCAAAAACTAGATGGATACACGATGGGATAGATAATGTACACATGGCAACAACAGTGGCAGGGCAGCTGTTTGAGTCGAGTTGAGATCCGACATCACAACAATTCGGGACATTCCCATATGCTCTCAGCCCTAGATTTCAACAGCCAGCGAAAATTCCCGATACTAATAGTACTAGTTGCAGTCTGATTATGTGTCCTGGCCTTTCCTCAGAGTACTGAGTACTTCTGGCCTTTCCTCGGAGTACTGAGTACTTCTGGCCTTTCCTCGGAGTACTGAGTACTTTTGGCCTTTCCTCGGAGTACTGAGTACGTCTTGTCTTTCCTCTGAGTACTGAGTACTTCTGGCATTTCCTCTGAGTATTGAGTATCAACCAGATCCTATGGTTTCTCCATGCTGCACCATTATCTCCAGGCCGTGATGATTTCTTTACTCTGCCACAGTAAACATATGGTTCCAGAGGTCGTTGACTACATTTGCCGCATCATGCACCTGTACTCCACCTAGTAATGCAGACCCAGCCTGCTGGTTTCTCAACACACCATCATGTCCTGAGGAATAGATCCAACTTATTCTCTTTATCTTTGAAGTTTGAATTGAACCATGCCACTCTGCGAGAAGGTAGCCTGTCCCCACACTTCTCATCATGCTCTGTGAGTCCGTTACAATCGCGATATGTCGCCTGTAACCCACGTATTTCTATTTCTACACGTTCGTAGCTGTGTGGTTGTCAGAAAAAGAGTTAATTTTCACACTCGATTCTATACCGGGCCAGCAATTTCAGATTGTCATACATGGGTTTTAACTCATCCTGGCGTTGTTGTAGGTGCGTGTTCAAATTCCATACCTTCCCGATCCAGGAGAGCAAACTCTGGACACGTGTCTCTTTTAGGTTGGTTAACAACAAAACTACATGAATACACAAGTACACAGAAAAATGTAAATGGCGCGTTAAGATAAGAGGTAGAAGTAGAGGCACTTGGCCTCCCCAAGAAGTGGGAAGGTGGAATTCGGTTATCTAGATTGGAGCACCTGACTAAACAACTGGATAGAGCAGGTTACCTCCCATACAATCTCCCATACCTAGTAATCAAGGATTCCCTCGCCAAGTTCTGCAATTTAACATATACGGCCTTCAGCATTTACGATTACATACTATACTATGAGTTAAACAAACTTCTTCTTATGGTCCATGTCGTGTGACTTTAGTGATAATGTCACTTCGCAGCCTTCTGTCTCTTGTGCTGTGAACCATACCTGATACCGACGTTCCTCCACGTTATGGTGTCAAACTTACCAGCATCTTCTCTATTGGTCTTCTCCTGTCTCCCTTCCATTCAAACTTTTCCGTTGTGGCGACACACTCCAGCTTTCCTCTTCACATGACATGCCCACAGAATGTGTCTTCTTCTGATGCGAGTAACCAGTTCTCTTTGTGAGTTCATTTCTTTCAAGATATCTTCATTGATCTTTCTATCCAACCACAGTGTTATAATTTCTTTCATAAAGCCGAATCTTCGACATAATCCCTGACTTGTCTGTAATTATCCATGATTCGCTCCATTAATTCAATCAATCAATCATGTGCCATGCCGGAAAGCGTGGGCGGTCATGACTCGCCACTTCACTCGATCACCAGTGTCGTGGATCAGCTCAGTGTTCCCGTCTCGTCCATGCCATGTGGCCAAGCCTCCAGGTATTTTCCTCTCGGTCTTCCTCTTGGTCTGTTCCCCCTCGATCTTGCCAGTTGTCACTAAGTTCTCCAATCCATTTCTTCTCATAACATGTCCAAAAAATTTTGACTGTCTACGTCTAATTTCTCTAATCAGTTTACGATGTTCATTTGTCTCCTGTAGTACTTGGTCATTGGTTTTTCTGTCTGTCCATGGTATTCTTTGCATTTTCTTCAGAAACCACATTTCTGCAGCCATCAGATGCTTTTCAGCCTGACTGCTCATTGTCCGAGTTTCACATCCAAACAAAAGAACAGGCTCTATGTATCCCCCCAACACTCTTTTTCTCGTTTCAATTGACATCTGGCCTTTCCTCGGAGTACTGAGTACTTCTGGCCTTTCCTCGGAGTACTGAGTACTTTTGGCCTTTCCTCGGAGTACTGAGTACGTCTTGTCTTTCCTCTGAGTACTGAGTACTTCTGGCATTTCCTCTGAGTATTGAGTATCAACCAGATCCTATGGTTTCTCCATGCTGCACCATTATCTCCAG
This sequence comes from Cepaea nemoralis, assembly GCA_014155875.1. Lineage (NCBI taxonomy): Eukaryota > Metazoa > Mollusca > Gastropoda > Stylommatophora > Helicidae > Cepaea > Cepaea nemoralis. The sequence continues at coordinate 49,458 of JACEFZ010009907.1, forward strand.
GCCGTGATGATTTCTTTACTCTGCCACAGTAATTAGGACTGGCCAAATATGCCTCTTATTAATTCCTTTTCTAATCTCGATTGAGACAAATAAACTACTGAGAATGTTCTTGATCTTATGAAATGCTGCCTTTGCTTGCGCTAATCTACATTTTACTTCATTAATACATGTTCCATCTGCTGTTATTAAAGTACACACATGCTTCAATCCATTGATTTGTTTCAGATTGGTCCCATTCATTTTTATAATACATTTGGTACAATATTACTGCAACGGCAAACTACTGAACGTAAACTTGCCAAGAGATCATAACAGCAAAAATGCTGGTGTTGATTGTGATGTCCTGTAAAGGATATGCAACTAACTTTAAATATATTACTACTTTGTTCTTGTTATTCAGACACAATCCTTTGTTTAGACTGTCTGTTGAATTTATGTTTATCATAAACGATATTTCTTTTATGCCTTGTATGGATCTCATTATTTCGCTGTACAAACTGAAGATCGGATGATTGTATACAACCCTAACTAACCAAATCTTGTTTAATGTGTTGAACATTTCTGATTGGTTATTAATTCGTAAGGCTGCCCTTTGCTACCATTACAAGTTCTTCATTATTCTTAGATAATTAACTACAGTGTTTAACATTTCCAGGATGATAATCATTTCTTCTGGTTTCACTTGATCAAATGCTTTAGTGTAACCAATAGTGTAGGATCGACATTTTGAACAGCAGCATGCCAATCTTCACAATGAATAAATCGACATAACAGGATGCATTCATGACCAACTTGTGACTGCTCTTTATCAAGTCAAATTACGTCAGTAGGGGCAATACCTTACTGGTTGAGAATCCTTGGTAAATAATTACTTGACATGGGGTATTTTATTTTTCTTACATTGGGTCATATATTTTTTCCTTTGCTGCATATAAACGTCTCCCTTTCTTACTTGCAGTGTATTTTCATATCAAACAACAACCAACTATATCTTATAAATCTCTCTAATATTACGTCTTCTGTACACTCTCAACTAAGACATTTTTCTCCGTGAGATAATTTATTGAGACGATGTGTCTCGCATATTCACCAACTTCCTGGTCGGTGTCCGGGGAGACGACACAGTAGTAATGAGGGCATGTGATGACCTACATTTTCTATAACTGTAGAACTGCTACAGACAGACAGACAGACAGACAGACAGACAGACAGACAGACAGACAGACAGACAGATGGACGGACGGACGGACGGACGAATGGATGGACAGAATATTGGGTGGATTGATTGAGGGTGGGAGCGAGGGAGGGAGGGATGGATAGACGGACAGACAGACAGACAGACAGACAGACAGACAGACAGACAGACAGACAGACAGATGGACGGACAGACAGACTATAGGGTGGATGGATGAAGGGAGTGAGTGATGGATGGACAGACAGACAGACCGATGGACTCACGGACAGAATGACGGACGGGTGGAAGGACGGACTGACTATTGGGTGGATGGATGGAGGGAAGGAGCGAAAGAAGAACAGACAGACAGACAGACAGACAGACAGACAGACAGACAGACAGACAGACAGACAGACAGACAGACAGACAGACAGACAGATTGTTTTATGCCAAGAAGATTAGAAAATGTAATACACTATTTACTAACCAATCCAAGAACCAATTAAAATAGAGGAATAAAGTGTCCATAGATAACCTGATAAAGACGGTGGAGCTTGGTGTTTCACACGTAGACCTCCTATGGAAAGAAATCAGGGTAAAGAGTGTATATGTATATATCATACATCGTTAAGATTCTTGCTGTCTATAATTCTCTATGGATGTTTATCGTAACTATTCACTAATTTCAGCCTATGTATGTTTTCTATGTTATGCTTTGGGTATTTGTCGTGCATATGTTATAATATTGCTGTAAGCAATGTTATATAAGATGGTTAAGACAGGGGTGAATAATGCGTTTTGCTATTATTGAGAGTAGCGTTCTTTGTGATAAACAGGTGCCATTTGTAACGAGAAAAATAGTGTGGAGTTGCTACATAGAGCCTGTTCTTTTGTATGGATGTGAAGCCGTGGACAATAAGCAACCAGGCTGAAAAACATCTGAAGGCTGTGAAATTGTGGTTTCTGGTGAGAATGCAAAGAATACCATGGACAGACAGACAAACCAGTTACCAAGTCCTACAAGAAACAAATGGAAATAGTAAACTGATTAGAGAAATTAGACAAGACAGTCATGTCACGTTATGAAAAGAAACAAATTGGACAACGTGGTGACCACTGGCAAGATCGATGGGAAGAGTGTAAAGGAAGACAAAGAAGTAAATACTTGGATGGTGTGGCCAGGTGGCATGGTCGAGATAAGAACACTGAGCTGATCCACGACTCTGATGATAGAGTGAGATGGCGAAACATGACCATCCACGATGATGATGATGATGATGATGATGATGATGATGATGATGATGATTCCTGAGCAAGTTTACGTTCAGTAGTTTATAATTGCTTTCTGAGCGACCGGCACTCATAGCAATATATGGAAACCAACGCAAGACGGTCTGCTTCCAGATCGCCCGCAGCCGTGCATGAAACGCGGGATCATACAGAAGGGCGCCTGAAATGGACACCAGGAAATATCTTGGGAAGTAAAGGCAGCTGGGGTGATCTTGACAATATGAGAGCTCGAGTGGAAATGCTGTTTGTCTATCAAGAATGATGATGACCATACATTTCATCCAGTGGGGTTGAAAGTATGGAGCCGTGAGTTCTAAGATAGCTGATAAGACCTATTTTTGGCTCAAATGTTCTTTGACAATATGGGCAAAGAATGCTTGACGTTCCAGGAGGAGGATCACCTGTAGTGGTTTTTCTGTCCAGCCTTTTCTTCACAGCTCTTTGCAGTCTTGGTAGCGTCACAAGTGATTGCACCCTTGCGTAATGATGCAGGCGAGTTTCGGTCTTTGGCAGCAGTCTGCCAGGTGTCATGATGAATTTCAAAAGCTTTCAGTGAGATTTTCAGTGTCATTAAAGCGTTTCCTCTGGTCGCCTTTGGAGCGTTTACCACAACGCAGCTTGCCGAAAAAAATTCGTTTAGGGAGCGTGTTGTCTGGCGTGTGAGTTAAGTGATCAGTCCAGCGAATCTGATTCTTCATTGTAGAGTGTGGATACTGGGCAAGGACGCCCTTTCTAGAATTTCAGTGTCTGGGATCTTGTCTTGCCATTTAATCTTCAATAGCTTCCTAAGGCAGACTGTGTGGAAATGGTTTAATTTCCAAGCGTGTCGGCGATAAACAGTCCAGGTTTCACAAGCATATAGCAGTGTGGATAATACAACTGCTTTGTAGACTTTCAGCTTTGTTTGCAGGCTTATTCCATTTCTGTCCCATACATTCTTGTACAGTCTGCCGAAGGCCATGCTGGCCTTGGAGATTCTTGCATTTACTTCGTCATCAATTGTGGCAGCTTGTGACACAGTGCTGTCAAGATAGGTGAATTTCTCCACAACACTTAGTCTATGACCATTCACCTTGATATTCGGCACGGTGTGATTATTCCTTAGAGCTGGCTGGTACATAACTACAGCCTTCTCCAAGTTGATATTGAGCCCAAAGTTGGCACAGGCATATGAGAAAGCTGAAACATTGTGTTGCGTGTCTGCCTCCGAGTTGGCATATAGAGCGCAATCATCAGCAAACAGCAGTTCTCTGACGGTGTCGCTGTTAATTTTGGTTTGGGCTTTCAGCCTTCTGAAATTGAACAACTTTCCATCCATGCGGTAGTTAATGTCTAATCCAACGTCATTGTTTTCGAAGGCTGAAAACATGAGTCTGAACAGTGTTGGTGCCAGAATACATCCTTGCTTCGCTCCATTGGTGATAGGAAAGGGCTCAGGTAGTTCATCATTTTCCTGGTATTCTTGCCTGCCTACCATAATGAAATAGCCTGCACTATTTGGACAAACTTTCGTGGACAGCCATATTTCGCCATAACCTTCCACAGTCCTTCTCTGCTGACTGTATCAAAAGTCTTGGTAAGGTCAATGAAACTGGAGAACATTTCAGAGTTCTGTTCCTGATATTTCTCTTGCAGCTGCCTTGCTGCGAAAATCATGTCAACAGTTCCATCGTTCTTTTCTGAAAGCCATATTGACTCTCAGGAAAAAGACCTTGATCGAGCTGGGCCATGGGGTGATTGAGAAGAATTCTGGCGAGTATCTGCCCTGCGATTGAGAGCAAGGAGATGCCGCGGTAATTGTCACGGGATTGGCAGTTTCCTTTACGTTTGTAATGGTGGACTATTGACGCGTCCTTGAAATCTTGTGGCATGGTCTTGTTCACCCATGTTTGTAAAGAGTTGGTGAAGCTGCTTTATTAGGACCGGCCTACCTAGCCTTGAATATCTCTGCTGGGATGGAGTCAGGACCAGGCGCCTTACCGCTGGAAAGTTGCTGGATGGCTTTGTTTACTTCCACTATGGTTTGCAGGTCATCAAGTGTAGCATTAGTGAGAACTTGATGAGGGCAGTTGATGGTTTCATCATCGAAGAAGGTTGGCGCTAGAGCAGGTTGGTGCTAGCACTAGACTCCCAATACACATTTAAGGAGTGGGAACAAGTTCTGTGTGTATGAGTGTATGTGTGGGGTGGATGAGTGTGTGAGTGTGTGTGGATGTGTGTGTTGGTGTGGGTGTGTGTGTGTGGAGTATATTTGTGTGTGTTAGTGTGTGTGTGCTGGTGGATGTATGTGGGTGTATTGGTGTGTATTTGTATGTGTGTTGCTGTGGGTGGGTGTGTGGTTGTGTGAGTATTTGTGTATGTGGGTGTGTATTTGTGTGTGTATGTGGGTGTGTGTATAGCTAGTACCAGATGTCCAACACGCCTTTAAGGAGTGGGAACAGGTTCTGTCTACTTTCTTGTGTGTGTGTGTGTGTGTGTGTGTCTGTGTGTGTACGTGCATGTGCGTGTTTGTGTGAGTATAGCTAGCACCAGATGTTCAGTACGCCTTTAAGAAGTGAACACAAGTTCTTTCTAATGTACTACATTCTTGTAAGTGTATGTGTGTGTATATATGTGTGTCTGCGTGTGAGTATTTGTGTGTGTGTGTGTGTGTGTGTTTGTGAAGGGGTGGGTGTTTCGGTGTACCAGATGCCCAATACGCCTGTGAGGAGTGGGGAAAAGGTCTTTCTAATTTACTACTTTCTTGTGAGTATATATGTGTGTATGGGTTTGTGCGTGTGTGTGGGTGTAAATATCTAATAGGCCTGCAAGAAGTGGTGAAATGGTCTTTCTAATTTAGTGCTTTCTTGTATTTATGTTTATGTGTGTATATATGAATGTATTTGTGTGTGTGTGTGTGTTTATGTGTGTATATATGAATGTATTGTGTGTGTGTGTGTGTGTGTGTGTGTGTGTGTGTGTGTGTGTGTGTGTGTGTGTGTGTGGTTGTGCGTGGTTGTGTGTGTATGTGTGTGTGTCTGTTTACTCGAGTTGTTTCTGCATATTTCTTATCAACATGAATTTCTAAACACCCTAAAATCGCGAGGGTTGTGTTTGTTTCGTTGTGTGTTTCAGCATGAGTGGAATAATGATTCACCACAATGTGTATGCCTACAAGGATATGTGTACACCAACGTACATATGTTTATGTGTCTGTGTAGTTTCACAGGGCACAGCTTGTTGTGTTCTTTATTGTTAGCCCTTTCATTGCTGGCGGGGCTTCTCAAGTTGTACTGTGCACCATATATTATAAAGCAATTCATGCAGACACACACACACACACGGAGACACACACACACACACACGCACGGAGATACACACACACACACACACACATATAAATATATATATATATATATATATATATATATATATATATATATATATATATATATATATATATATATATATATATATATATATATATATATATTCATTGGCACCTTGCCTTCTTGACAGACGATAGTTTGTGCTTCAAAAAGGCATAATAACTTTTACCCATGGCGGTAGTGAATGTGACTGATAAGGCCAATTCGCGCTGTAAATGTCCGTTCACAGTGGGTGCATGTGAACACGTGGTCATTTCCACCATCATGCACCATCTTATGTCTCACACGCTCGGTGTGTGACTTATCTGCAATAATTTTCTCCTTTGTCTTTATTCCATTTCTGATGATGTTTGCCCTCCATACAACACGTTCAGCGGCGACTTGCTCCCAATGTGCATTATCAATGCCTGTATCAATCATGTCCCGCTTACACGCATCTTTGTATCGTAGTAGAGGCCGACCCTGAGATCTCTTACCCATCTGTAATTCACCAAAAAAGATGTCCTTTGGTATTCTACCATCATCTATCCTCCTAACATGTCCTATCCATCTAAGTCTACGAAGACTGAGCATGGAATAAACCGTCACACAACCTGATCTTACCAATACTTCATTATTTGTGATTTTGTCTTGCCACTTAATACCAAGAATTCTTCTCAGACACCGCATATGAAAGCTGTTTAAACGTTTCTCTTGGTGTGAGTAAGTTGTCCAGGTATATATATATATATATATATATATATATATATATATATATATATATATATATATATATATATATATATATATATATATATATATACACACACACGGGAATCCATACATGAATACCTTTACGTATGCATAAATACAGACAGACAAGAAGCAGACATTCAGATGGAGAGAAAGACACACAGACAGACAGAAAAACAGACGGAGAAGAAACCAGGCATATCAGACAAACAGACATGCAGGAAAGCAGGTATGCAGACACACACACACACACACACACACACACACACACACAAACAGATAGACAACATAAAGACAAAGAGGTAAGTAGGCATGCAGACAGACAAACAGATATGAATGGAGCAGGTATGCAATCAGACAGACAGAAAAATAGACAGAGAAACAGACAGACAGACATAAATGGAAGCAGGCATGGAGACAAATAGAGAGACAATCATGTTGTGAAGCTGGCAAGCAGACAGGTAGGCAAACAGACACTCACTCACACACACACGCGCGCACGCACACACACACACACACACACACACACACACACACACACACACACACGACACATAGACATATCTCAGACGGTATTATTTATAGAAAACTGAAATTGAAATCTTTGCCTACATTACACATCACAATGGCTTTATAAGAGCAGCAATTCAAAAGCATGGCTCTTGTAAGAAGGAAGCAGAAATCGATCACTGCGACTGTGGACACATGACAATAGAAACATTCAGGCATGTACATGAATGAGACAGAGACATCAGGCTACAGATTGAGAGTCTTTCCAACGGGCCATGTTCAGAGCGGGGTTCCGAAAAGGAGATCATTGTGATCATCGCCATGTGCCCTGCCGTAAGTCGCAGGCGTTCTTGCAACTACACATGTTTTGGTTCCTGGTTTTCTGGATCTTCTTCTTCTTGTGCTGCGTTCATCCGGAGTGTTTCTTTCTTTTTTTTTTTTTTCAGATGTAATTGTGGTGTGTCTGGTTAGGCACTCTTGAGCTGAAACTCTTAGTCCAATACATCCGACTTTAGCGTGCATTTTATTTTACCAGGTTAGCATTCCTGGGGGACTCTCACTGTTGTGGTGCCGTCCACATCCTAGCTGGTCAAGTTAGAACGGTCAGAAGACTTCACGGTCAGCCCTCAAGGGAAGGCAGGGGCAGTCCATTGGCATTTTCCGCCATCCAAGGAGACTTCCATAATTGCAAGAGCCGATACGTAGCGCTCTGGTTCTGGGCTCACCCAAGGAATTGCCACGTCCTGCAGCATGGCTGCTTTAATTCCTCACTTCCGTGTATTGGGCATTTCGTTCGCCCCGCACAAACCAGGAACGGTCAGTCTGCAGACGACTTCCACTCAGCGAGCTTTCGGTTCGCACGTTTATGGACGTTGTGCCCGAAAGACTAGATTGTCAGAGCTGTTCCGGCCGGAAAACGAGATTGTTAGAGCTGATCCGGCCGGAAGACATACTAGTCAGGCACGAGGGGACATATCACTATGACGTTTTTGCGTTGTGTCCTGATTTATTTGCGCCTTTGGGCCAGCACGTCCGACTTCAGCGGGCGTTTGGTAAACGGGTTTGCCTTCCCGTGGTTTCGAGGGACATTCGACTCTTACTGCTGTGATGTCGTCCATATCTCTGCTGATCAGGTTAGAACGACCAAAGACTTTACTGTCAGCCCTCAAGGGAAGGCAGATATACTCTATGGGCATTTTCCGCCATCCTGGGAGGCTTCCAGAATTGCAGCAGCCTTAGAGTATGTGTCCGGACCAAGAATTAGTGACATCGTGTGCCTTATTCGGTCTTTGAATGTCCATCCTCAGTCTACCTGCAGAGCAGCAGGTTGTGTCTCTCTTGGTCTGGTCTCTATCCCAAGGCCTGTCCGGCACAGCCCTTGGGGTCATTGGGACACGTAAGCTCCTCTACCACAACAAGGTGGAGACGCTTCCTAGAGGTTTTATTATCAATTATTTTGATGACATTTCTCCATCATACATCCCAATCAGAAACGCATATATACGAGTACATCAAGCGCATTCTACATAATAATGATCATGATGATGATGGTTTTCTTTGAAATCACTCGTAGTCTACATAGGTAACACTGGACTGGTTTATGCGGTTGGGCTAGCTTTCTGTGTTAGCAGTTTTCCTATCTGACTTTTTAGGTAGTTGTGATGATGATGATGATGATGATGATGATGATGATGATGATGATGATGATGATGATGATGATGATGGGTGACATTGATCGATGGAACCCTTGTGGTACACAATATGGGAAGCAATATGCGGGTCTTCTCAGTACATTATAACCACAGCCCTTGCATTCAATGACATGAGATGACTAATCGTCAAGGCTTTAAAGCCAGCTGTCACATTGAGAATGAGGTGAGTAATGATACAAAAATCGTGGGAGATAACAGTGCATTTTCAGGACAAACAATTATCTGTTTGAGTACTTGCTCTCCAGTCTCTAGTACGTCGTAATGGGGTGAGCAAGTGAGATTAGTTGAGTATGGTGGTCAATTTGACACACACTATCAACGGCACTAACTTCCATACAGCATCAAAAATAGACAAATATGTACATCATACGCGGGGAAGTCAATAAGTAAGTCACAAATGGCTGTAGAAAAATAACTAAATATGATAACATCTTGAAACCAATTTATTTTTATACATACATTGTCCCTTTTATTTCTCAACATAATTTCCACCAACATTGATGCACTTATCCCATCGTTTTATCAGTCCTCCCAAACAGGCTGCATTGAACTGCGTGCTCTGTTTTCTAAACCACGTTTTCACTTCACATTCAACTTCGGTGTCATTAGCGAAATGTCTCCCGCCAAGGTGGGTTTTCAGTGGACCAAAAAGGTGGAAATCGCTAGGGGCTAAGTCGGGGCTGTAAGGTAGATGTTCCAGGCCGTCCCACCTTAGTTGGTTAATTTTCTCTTGCGTTAATCGAGCCCTACGTGGTCTGGCATTGTCATGAAGAAGCAACACTCCTCTAGTCAGCTGTCCTGGACGATTTCTTCGAATTGCATCATGAAGCATCAATGTTGTGTTGTTGTTTGTCCATCAAGAATGATGATGACCATTCATTTCATCCAGTGGGGTTGAAGGTGTGGAGCCGTGGGTTCTAAGATGGCTGATAAGGCCTATTTTGGCTCGAAATGTTCTTTGACAATGTGGGCAAAGAATGCTTGACGTCTCTGGAGGAGGATTTCCTGCAGTGGTTTTTCTGTCCTGCCTTTTCTTCACAGCTCTTGCAGTCCTGGTTGCCTCACATATGACTGCACCTTTGCGCAATGATGCACGCCACGAATTTCGGTCTCTGGCTGCAGCCTCCCAGGTGTCATGATGAATTCCAAAAGCATTCAGTGAAATTTTCAGAGTGTCTTTAAAACGTTTCCTCTGGCCACCTTGGGAGCGTTTACCACAACGCAGTTCGCTGTAGAAAATTCGTTTAGGGAGCCTGTGATCTGGCATGCGAGTCAAGTGACCAGCCCAGCGAATCTGATTCTTCATCAGTAGAGTGTGGACACTGGGCATGGATGCTCTTTCTAGGACTTCAGTGTCTGGAATCTTGTCTTGCCATTTAATCTTCAGTAGCTTCCTTAGGCAGACTGTGTGGAAGTGGTTTAATTTCCTAGCGTGTCGCTGATAAACAGTTCAGGTTTCACAAGCATATAGCAGTGTGGATAATACAACTGCTTTGTAGACTTTTAGCTTTGTTTGCAGGCTTATTCCAGTTCTGTCCCATACATTCTTGTACAGTCTGCCAAAGGCTGCACTGGCCTTGGAGATTCTTGCATTCACTTCGTCATCGATTGTAGCAGCTTGTGACACAGTGCTGCCAAGATAGGTGAATTTGTCCACAACACTTAGTCTATGATTATTCACTTTGATATTCGGCACAGTGTGATTATTCCCTGGAGCTGGCTGGTACATAACTACAGTCTTCTCCAAGTTGATATTCAGCCCAAAGTTGGCACAGGCATGTGAGAACAGCACCCTATTGCAGATGCTACTGAGTCTATCGTTATTCGCCTGTCACCTCTAATCATCTCCTCCACCCGCTGCACGGATGCTTCTGTTACAATCTCAACAGGACGACCAGATCAGATTTCATCAACAATTTTAGAACGTCCTTGAGAAACATTTTCTACCCAGCTATGCACCGCTTTTCGGGTACAAACATTTGTCAGCATAAACAGGAAGCATTTCTTTATGAATGTCCTTTGCAGGCAGTCCTTTTGCCCACAAAAAAAAAACGCACAACAGCACGTTGCTCTTTGGTTGTACACTCCGTAAGTAAAGTCGCCATGTTGTGCATGCGTATGAGACACCTAGCGCCACCTGAAGAACGGGAGTATAAAATTCGATGTTGCTGTCACCTAATGACACCTGTAGAAATACACCAACTACATTTACCTGCCATCCCACAGAACCGTGTGACTTACTTATTGACTAGCCCTCGTAGACCATACCTTATCTAAGGTTAGTTGGCGATATGGGTCGGGTATATACTCCAGTGTGCAGATAAATAGATGGATAGATATTTAGATTAACCTGCGGATGGACTGACATACAAGGGCGAGTTACAGGAAAAGAAACTAATATAAAGACAGATGGAAAGATGTCGCTTTGTGAGGTTGCAATGTTCTGGAGAGGTTTCTGTGTTACTGGGGTTGATTCTTGAGAGACAATGACTCACACTGGGTCGGCACGGGACCCTAGCTGTTGTTTTTGTCTCATTGTGAGATTGCAATCTACTGGAGAGGTTTCTGTGTTACTGGGGTTGTTTCTTGAGAGACAATGACTCACACTGGGTCGGCACGGGACCCTAGCTGTTGTTTTTGTCTCATTGTGAGATTGCAATCTTTCTGTGTTACTGGAGTTGTTTCTTGAGAGACAGTGACTCACATTACAGGCAAAGTTGAACCATGTCCGGCGTATCTTTGTTCCACCCAGCATTAAGCTTACGCCATAGCCAGCACGAGGCCTTCTCTACTGTCTCGCCCAGTCTTTTAAGTGTCCGTGTTCTTGTTTGTCCTTTCACACCTACCTCTTTCACACGTCGTATGCGGAGTAACAAGGCATCTAGAGCCTATCGTCAAGAGCAAATAGCATAGCCGTATAACCTTCTTGTCTCAGGCTTGAGACCATATCGCTGTATTTCTCAATCGTGTGGGTCTCCATCTTTCGACTTGATTGGTATTTGTGTAGGTTTCTCTGTGATCTTCGCGTTAGTGATTCTGCTATACCATTTTAATCCCATTATTCTGTCCTCTTTTAGTCGCTCTCCATTTTCCTGATCCATACAGATTTACTGATTTAACATTCGAATTAAATATTCTGTATCGAGATTTCCATGGACTCTGTCCATTGTTTACGTGGCCAGCCTCTTCTTCTGCTTCCATTTGGTCTGTACATTATTGCCTGTTGTGATATACTGTTAGTTGGTAATCTAGTTATATGGCCAAACCATTTAACTTGCTGTTTTCTGATGAATTCTAGCGCTGCTATACCGTACAATTGAGTCCTGACTTCTTCATGTCTGATTTTGTCTCTTCTTGATGCATTAAGCATTCTTCTCATGAATCTCATTTCTATCGTGATGCTTCTTTTCTATTTTTATGTCATTGTTCAGATTTGACATTAGCAGCATAGAGTTGGTAGGAAGATTGTGTTGTAGTGTGCTTTCTTGATAACTATTGGTACGTGTTCGTTCTTTAGTATTGGTGACATTTGTCCAATGAGCAGGGTGGCCATATCTATTTTCGATCTCGTCTTCTAATTTCGCATTTAATTATATTATACTTCCTAAGAACTTGAAGCTCTTTACTTGTTTCGGGGTGTTTAGGGTGGGGTTGGGGATGAGGTTTTTTTAGGAGGGAGGGGGGGGGGTGTCTATTAGATTAATCTTTGTTGTTTTTTTCTTCTTTGGTTATAGTCATTACCTCTGTTTTACTGATGCCAATTTTCATGTTATATTCCTTACACACTTCGTTTAGGCTATTTATGTGGGCTTGTAATTCTGCTTCTGATTTTGCCGTTAATGCTTGATTGTCCGCAAATAGGAATTCTTTATTCACGATCATCGGCGTATCTGTTAGTTTTCCCTCATTAACTTTGCATGTCATATCTTTTGTATGTTAGCATTATCATATTGTTGTGTTAAAGAAAAGTTCCCAGAACAATGTGAACCCTGAAGACGAAGCATACCGATATTTTATAAGATCTGAAGAAAAATGGATCATTAACAGCACCGTGTTTCGGAAACTAAAATACAGTGTTTTGGAAAGAAGAGAGATGGGAGGCTTGGTTCCTGGATTAAGAGGCAGAGGTTGTCCAACACACGTTGAGAAGACACTGTGGTCATCATGGAATGCATGAGGGAGGAAAGACGGCGAAAGATTGAGAATCTTTCCAGTGGGTTGTGATGAGAGGGACATTCTGCAAGGGATTTACTGCATCATGAGTGAGTGAACATGTAGGTGTTGTGCCCTAGCGCCTTCCTTGGCCAGTTGGTCAGCAGTCTCATTTCCTGGTATACCGCAATGCCATGGGGTCCACAGCGGGGTAGCTCTAAGTAGTAACATATTTGGGACAGCATATTTTATAAGTATACAATGTATGGAGTAACCGCCATACACTTGTCGTGAGTACCCTTTTAGAAAATTGAGTTCACTGGAAACCAGATATGCCTGTTAGTGCCACACAGTCTATAAATAGAAGGAGACTCGCTTTTGACCGTAGGGTGACCTTTTACATTTCGATGATAATCGGTGAACTTATTGTGGCTCCTTTAACATATGGCACTTCCTCTGGCGTGAGCCGTGATAGCCAAGTAGTTAGCCCGCTGGCGTAGTGGTGGCCGGTGGTGATGAGTTTGAATCTCTATCGAGGTGGATTCTTTAAAATTGAACTGCTCTCCCAGGTCGAATCATTCTAAAATAATACAAGGAAATGACTTTGAAAGTAAATTCGGCATAGGAAAGTAAATTGACTGCATCACCCATCGAGTGTCGGTTGGTCTATAAAATAATATGGGAGTAACAACACATACCACGTAAGTCTGGAAGCGTGTAGAAGGTTCTTAAATGTTGTTACTTTCTCTGGCTTTTCAGAAATATGTCCTAGCCCACGGGGGGTCAAATGACCGACACTGAGAACTACTGGTCTACAGGAATAATTAAATCAGCTTGTTAGGATAGATGTATTCTTCCTATATGTTATACCGTTGTCACACGTGAGGTCAGCTTGAGGTTGTGTTATGTTTACATACAGTAGGTCAGAGGTATCGCCAGGAAGTGGGGGTTATTTGACAATAGCATGCCATATAGGCCGGTCTCTCTGGCTGTGGGGTTAAACACTTTCTCTCTGTAATCCCGTTTATCACGCAGAGTCTCGTAGCGGAGCGAGAGCTGAGGCGGTTCGAACCCCGCTCGTGACTTGCGGGATACTGAGCCGGCCGCTCAGAAAGCAATGGCGAACTACTGAGCGTAATCTTGCCAAGAGAACATACAGCTGAAAGATGCTGGTGTTGACAGCTAAGTCCTGTAATTGATATGCTAAAAAAAAAAAATGCCATATAGATGATCATCTGTTTTTAAAAGCAGTCTTAAGCGTCATTCTGAAATATTGAGTGTACAGGTTGTAACTGGCGTGGTTGCGAGAGAATAATGTTAATTGTAAAATGTTTACAAACAAATCAAATGTAGGTTCTGATGACGTATATCGTGTGCTTGTCTTTGTTACGTCTGTCAAGTAGATGTTTGCCATTGCCCTTCAAAGTAACATGAATACGTGATTATAATATGCATGGAACGGGAATACAGTGTCGGGGAAATCCGTTTTGCGAGTATTCTGTTTGCGCAAATTCACATTATCGTCTTTCGCTTATAACAGATGTAAACGTATTTACTTGATGTTTTAGCACATTGAACATGTTAAATTATCACACTGAATCCAATGGCTCGTGAAGTTTGTGTTCCTATTACAACATTACTATTACAGTCAACTGAGAAACAAAATGAGAAACAAAATGAGAAACAACTGTAATAGCATCAATAGATGTCATGATGTTTTATAACGTTAAGGAGCTGCTGCGGAAAAGTGACTAGTGCGCCTGCTTTCTAAGACTGTGATCCAGTTCGACCTCCAGCTGTGGCAGTGTTATTTTTTCAGACAAGAAATAAATGGGGAAAACCGTTGAGGCCACTAAGACGATTACATAAATAGACACACATAGTATTGTTTGGCGCTCACAGAAGAAGAATAAGGAAATAGAGATTAGAAGACGCACTAGACAACATAAAATTTGAAAGCTATAATAGTTACCGACCGGGATCGAACCTGTCGCCTCCAAATGACGACGGCGCCTCGCTGCAGGAACAAGTGTACTTCGACGCACGACCAACTAGACACTCGTGTCTAGTTGTTTAGTGTCTAGTGTCTAGTTTGTGAGTGTCTAGTTGTTCGTGCGTCGAAGTACACTTGTTCCTGCAGCGAGGCGCCGTCGTCATTTGGAGGCGACAGGTTCGATCCCGGTCGGTAACTATTATAGCTTTCAAATTTTATGTTGTCTAGTGCGTCTTCTAATCTCTATTTCCTTATTCTTCTTCTGTGAGCGCCAAACAATACTATGTGTGTCTATTTTTTCAGACAAGTACAGAAGTGGGGTGAGCCCAGCCTTAAAGAACAACAGACATTTCTCTGAATTGTTTGTCTTAGAAGCAACAGGGGAGAGGAAAATATGTCGTGGTATAACATTTCACACTCTAAAGGCAATTTATACCATGGGACTACCCTAACAATTGATCTAAATGCCAACCGTATCGTTCCACGGATAGCAGAAAATACAGCGATTGTAGTTCACAAACTATAGTTATGAAATATCCATATACATACAGTGTAACAGCCCATTTCAAATCAAGCCTTCAGTTGTACACCAGAAACACCATCATATATTAAGAGACCTTATAATGTCTAGTTGGCTGAGCGTCGAAGTACACGTGTTCATTCATTGTGGCGCTGTCGTTTGGAAGTGCCGGGTTCGAATTTAGATGTGGTCACTACAGCTATAAATTATTTTTTGTTTCAAGTGTGTCATCAATCCCGACTTCTTTCCTCTACTTATAGGAGTGTCAGTCATTACCTACATGTATCTTCCTGTGATTCTGTGTTATTGGGTAGGACGTGGTGCTTTCAAAACATATCTTGGCAGTTGAAAATTGAAAAAGAGCAGGTCGAATAGGCCACTGCCCGAATCGAAATGTCTAAATTAGGAAGGACTCCCAAAAGAAAACAGTGTTTATTGTGTGACTCTGCTATATTTACATACAGTTGGATCTTCGTCGGTAGACCGAGTTCTTGCACAGTGCTGAACCGTGTGTAACTATGGAATGAGACTTCTGGTATTTAATGGAGATGTCCATTTGCAATACGCATGTACCCTTTACAAACTAAACCAAACGAACAATTATCTGTAGATTAATTTCATACGTTAATTCTTATGTTGTTTCTCATGTTTCTTCTCATGCTATTCCTCTTGTTACTTCTCAAGCCATTTCTAATACCATTTCTCATGCCATTTCTCATGCTATTTCTCATGCCATTTCTCATGCTATTTCTCATGCCATTTCTCATGCCATTTCTCATGCTATTTCTCATGCCATTTCTCATGCTATTTCTCATGCCATTTCTCATGCTATTTCTCATGCCATTTTTCATGCCATTTCTCATGCTATTTCTCATGCCATTTCTCATGCTATTTCTCATACCATTTCTCATGCTATTTCTCATGCCATTTCTCATGCTGTTTCTCATGTTGTTTCTCATGTTGTTTCTCATTTTGTTTCTCATTTTGTTTCTCAAACTATTTGTCGTGCTATTTCTCGTGTCGTTTCTCTTGTTATTTCTCATGCTATTTCTCATGCTGTTTCTCATTTTACTTCTCATACTGTTCCTCATGTTATTTCTCATGCTATTTCTCGTGCTTTTTTAATGATACTTATATGACCGCGTAGTTCCCAAAAATTTGTATTTCTGCTTCTTTACAAGAGACAACGAGCGCATAGAGATTCCTTGCGTCTAATCTTAGTTGTCAAATGGAAATCGCCTGATATAAATCAGGATCAGGCAAGGACCACACACGAAGTCAAGCTGAGAACTAACCCTGTAGACATTAATGTGTGAACACATGCACACATAGGTACACGCGTGTTATCCCTTGTTTACGTACATAAATCATGACCTCTGTATGCAAGGTGAATGGTCGTAAATGATTCCCACGTCTGCAAGTGGGAAGAGAGGAAGTGACAAGGAGATAAACAGGAAACCACACTGTGTAATATATGTATGTGTTTCAGGTTTTCGCGATGTATACGGAAAACATAGACTACGGGTAAACTGCTGAGGCCATCAACGTATGCAAATGCATACATTTATAAACATGTACTGTCATTAGCGGAAGCATTATGTAAATGGTCCTTTGCAGGACGTTGCTCTCATCACGACATGCCGTACAGTCTCTACATCCTAGGCAGTTCTTCTGCCTCACGCCTCTCATGCCCAAGCTGTCTGTAATGTCTCGTGTCCATCTTCGTGCTGATCGACCCAGGCCGCGTCTTCCAGGAGCCATGCCCCCATCCCCGCCTCTAATATTTCTAAGACACTGTGATGTTGAAGATGACCAAAGTAGTCCAGTTTCCAGTACATGATGCTTTTTACTATCTATATTTTCCTCCTTCCCTCGGCTAGCCTACGGGACACCCTTGGGCAAGGTGGAGTACCCGTTTAGCCCCCCGATCAGGGTTACGTGAAGCCATGGGTGCAGGTGGTGGATGAAGATGTTGAGCAGCCGACAGATAGTTGTAGGTTATGGTCTCCACCTTCACGACGGTAGGAAGAGGATCTCTTTTATGAGGAGACAATGGCTACGGTCACTGACCAGTATGGTCACTGCTAGGAAGGAAAGCAATGGCAAACTACCTTCTTTACAGATGCCAAGAAAATCATGTTGTATGGACTCATCGATAATCAGAGAAACGGCGTAAATGGGTGCTCCATAGGAGCAGCCTCGCCCGGTAGGGATAGTCATGCGCACCAGGGGACTTCCAGACCGTCAACAGGCTACTAGGTGCAAAAGATTAATATCATTGAAAGTAGGAACTTGGAGCAGTCAGGCTGAAAAACATCTGATGGCTGTAGAAATGTGGTTTCTGAGGAAAATGCAAAGAATACCATGGACAGCCAGAAAGACCAATGAACAAGTCCTTCAAGAAACAAATGAAGATCGTAAACTGATTAGAGACATTAGACGTAGACAGTCACAATTTTGTGGGCATGTTATGAGAAGAAATGATTTGGAAAACTTGGTGACAACTGGTAAGATCGAGGGGAACAGACCAAGGTGAACACCTAGAAGCAAGTACCTGGATGGCTTGGCTTTGTTGCATGGTCGAGACAGAAACACGGAGCTGACCCACGACTCTGGTGATCGAGTGAGATGGCAGAACATGACCACCCACGCTTGCCGGCATGGCACATGATGGATGGATGGACTTTCCTGATTGTTCATGTCTTGTAGAATGTCAGTATTTTCCTGAATGATATGTCTTGTAGAATGTCGGTATTTTTCTTAATGTTCAGGATTTTGTAGAATGTCAGCATTTTCCTGAATGTTCATGTCTTGTAGAATATCAGTATTTTCCTGAATGTTCAGATTTTGTAGAATATCGGTATTTTCCTGAATGTTCATGACTTGTAGAATGTCAGTATTTTCCTGAATGTTCATGTCTTGAAGAATATCGGTATTTTCCTGAATGTTCAGGTCTTGTAGAATGCCAGTATTTTCTTGAATGTTCAGGTCTTGTAGAATGTCAGTATTTTCCTGAATGTTCATGTTTGGTAGAATGTCAGTATTTTCCTGAATGTTCATGTCTTGTAGAATACCAGTATTTTCCTGAATGTTCAGGTCTTGTAGAATGTCGGTATTTTCCTGAATGTTCATGTCTTGTAGAATACCAGTATTTTCCTGAATGTTCATGTCTTGTAGAATACCAGTATTTTCCTGAATGTTCAGGTCTTGTAGAATGTCGGTATTTTCATGAATGTTCAGGTCTTGTAGAATGTCGGTATTTTCATGAATGTTCAGGTCTTGTAGAATACCAGTATTTTCCTGAATGTTCATGTCTTGTAGAATGTCGGTATTTTCATGAATGTTCAGGTCTTGTAGAATACCAGTATTTTCCTGAATGTTCATGTCTTGTAGAATGTCGGTATTTTCATGAATGTTCATGTCTTGTAGAATACCAGTATTTTCCTGAATATTCATGTCGTGTAGAATACCAGTATTTTCCTGAATGTTCATGTCTTGTAGAATGTCGGTATTTTCATGAATGTTCAGGTCTTGTAGAATGTCGGTATATTCCTGAATGTTCATGTCTTGTAGAATGTCGGTATATTCCTGAATGTTCATGTCTTGTAGAATGTCGGTATATTCCTGAATGTTCATGTCTTGTAGAATGTCGGTATTTTCATGAATGTTCAGGTCTTGTAGAATGTCGGTATATTCCTGAATGTTCATGTCTTGTAGAATGTCGGTATATTCCTGAATGTTCATGTCTGTAGAATGTCGGTATATTCCTGAATGTTCATGTCTTGTAGAATGTCAGTATTTTCCTGAATGTTCATGACTTGTAGAATGTCAGTATTTGTCTTCTTCTTGGTCAACGATATTCCAAATAATTTACAGCAAAATTTTACTGATTAAGTGCCACGTGATAATTAATCTTCTCAAACGACTTCCAATATCTGCCATGGCTTATATATCGACTAAAATTGTCACTGCTTTTAATACAACATGTCTGCTTGCACAGTAACAACTTTAAAGTCATAATTGAGACACACCCCTACTTCCCATTTTTCGTCACCCATTTTTGTTTGATCCAAACCTACTTTTTGATTGGCACTGAGTCTGTTAAGTCCAAAAGCCCCAATGTTCACCTTTCAGTGATTGCGAAATGGTCCATGATTAGCATCCTTGTATTGCCACTGGAAGGATACATATTCTCCCGATTTTACTGTATCTTATTTGCCGGGGTTGTGCCACTGACGCTTACTTACTACTGTTTGATGACTGTATAGATGTGCCAATCTAGGCCTGGTTTGTGCTGAACAACTTCCATTGATGTTGGATGTGACGCCAAGATATTCAACATTTAAGACGTCCCAAAAGTTTTTTTCCCTTGTTTATTGCTATTTTTTAAAACAAAAAACCCATGTCCAGGGAAACAGTCCCGTGAAAATGAAAGGAGGGGAACACATTCCCGGGGGCTGAATGCGTGGAAAGGGAAAATTTGACCCCGGTTTTTTCCATCATTAGCACACCCGCGGAAAGCAAAACGTCGAATCTTTTTCCCTAAGCGCTCATGACTTATATGCGAAGCCCTTTTTTTCCTTGGGTTCAAAATTTTTTTTAATTTTTTTTTTTTA
>JACEFZ010009908.1:0-69273 GCA_014155875.1 Cepaea nemoralis
TTTCGTTCCTTGGAAAAACAAAAGTTTTTTTCCCCTTTTTTATCCCTTTTTTTTTCTTAAAAATTTGGGGGTTTTTGACCTTGGGAGTCTTTTGAATTGGATTTAAAAAGGGTTTTTTGAAATTTTTTTTTTTCGGGGATTTCCTTTTGTATGGAGGTATATGCCTTCAGTGGCAGTCCAAAATGCCTGCCTTAAGAAAACAGCGAAGAAGATACCAAAACGGTAGGCGCAAGCACGCAGCCCTGCTTTACTCCATTGCAGATGCTGAATGACTGGAATGTCATCGAATAAAATCTGTCCGCTGCATATTTTCGTAAAATGATTCCACGAGGCTAAGCAGGGTGGGTGGACATCCTGTCTTCTCAAGGATCTTAAAAAGGCGTCTCTGCTTACGAGGTCACGCGCCTTTGTGAGGTCGATGAAAGCAATATACAATAGCTTCCTTTGTTCTCTGCACTTCTCCTGGAGCTGCCTGAGTGAGAAAATCATATTGACGGTTAGACTGTTGGGCCTAAATCTGAACTGTGATTAGGAGTAGATTCTTTCAGCAAGAATGCGTAATCTTTTCAGGATTGCTCGAGCGACAATCTTGCCTGTAATGCTGAGGAGGGAAATGCCGCGATAGTTGTTGCAGTCGTTTTTGTCACCTTTGTTGTTATAAATGGTAACAATGTTTGCGTCCCTCTTATCTTGTGGTACTGATTTTTCTTTCCAGTAGAGCTGATGTATTGCATACAGTTCTGGGATGATTGTTTCTTTGCCAAATTTGTAAATTCCAGGTGGATTACTGTCTTTTCCTGGTGCCTTGCCAGATTTGAGAGTGTCTAGTGCTTCACTGATTTCTGTTAGGCACAGTTCGTTATCGGGGGCATGCTAGTTGGAATGTTGTTCAATGGCTTCCAGAGCTTCTTCTCCGACAGGGATCGATCATATTAGCGGTAAAACTAAGTGACAGACCTTTTAATCTAAACATCATTCAAATTGTTGCACTAACAATAGACAGCAGTAATGACGGCATTGATAAATTTCATTATGATTTAGAGAATACCTTCAAGAAGCGGAAGTATTCAGAATTAAATATCATAATAATCATAAACCTACTTCAACAGCAGTGGAGGATGAAACTGAAAATGTGTACAACACACTGCAAGAAACATTAAATAAGATTTGCAATAATGATACAACAATAATAATGGGAGATTGTAATGCTAAAGTAGATTTAGGAAGAGCTGAAAATGAGAGACAGATTTTAGGAAAATTTGGATTGGGAAATAGAAATGATGCAGGTGACAAATTAATTGAATTTTGCACAGAAAATGAGATGACGATAGCCAACACACTTTTTAAACAATACACAAGAAGACTCTTCACATGGAAGTCCCAGGACAGTATTACCAAAAATCATATAAAATTATATTTTAATACAAAGACGATGGCGATCAGGCATATCATCTGCAAATACCATGCGAAGTGCAGACTGTGACACAGACCACCAGTTATTAGAAACAGATCTGAAATTAACACTTAAAAAGCTTACCCGACGACCAAGGCCACCTCGTTTTGATCTCATAAAAATGTCAGATGCATAAAACGTAGAAGTGAAGAATAATTTGATGTTTGTACAAGAGGAAATGACACCTGACGAACTGGCAGTACACGCTAGAGATATCTTGATAGCAGCAGCCAAAGATTTAATTCCGACCAGGACTAAGCAACACAAGCCATGGATTACACCAAGAATGTTACAATTAATAAAACAACGAAGGGAGGAAACGGTACAAACAATGCAATATATTCATTACGGGCACTAATAGAAAGGTCAATAGAGACACAGAAAGACATATATCTGTGCTTCATATATTATACTGTGGCATTTGATAAAGTAAAACATGATGAACTGATTAAAATATTGGAAGATATTAACACTGATGGGAAAGATTTAAGAATAATAAAGAATATTTACTTTGAACCAAGTAGCAGCAATTAAAATGGGAAATAAAGAGGGTAGTTACGAATAGGTACAGCTAGGAGTACTACACGGGTGTGTTTTGTCATCGAACCTCTTCTCTCTATATACCGATGTAATAAAGAGAGAGAGAGAGAGAGAGAGAGAGAGAGAGAGAGAGAGAGAGAGAGAGAGAGAGAGAGAGAGAGAGAGAGAGAGAGAGAGAGAGAGAGAGAGAGAGAGAGAGAGAGGAGAGAGAGAGAGAGAGAGAGAGAGAGAGAGAGAGTGCGCGCTCAAAGAGACGCCAGGAATATTAATCGGAGATTATAATATAAACAATACACGCTATGCAGATGGCACAATATTAGTGGTGGATAATGCATCAGACCTACAACAATTGTTGGACATTGTAGTAACTGAGAGTGCAAAGAACGGACTGTCCTTGAATATCAAGTAAACAGTAAAAATGGTGACATCAACGAAAATGGTGACAACAAAATGTGACATAAAAATGGAAGGGACATTTCTTAACCAAGAGGATCATTTTAAATACCTAGGGGAATTTATAACATCATATGGAAGATCTATAACACAGATTAAGAGCAGAAGAAGGCAATCAAAAGCCGCATTTCAGAAAATGAAGAGTATCTTATGCAATACGTCATTATCTCTGAATGCAAGGAAGACAGTGCTGAAATGCTATATAGAACCAGTTTCGCTGTTTGCTAATGCGTCTTGGAATGTAAATGAACAAATTAAGAAGCAATTAGAAGCAACAGAGAAGTGGTTCCTGAGGCGAATGTTGCGAATTTCTTTGGACTGCCAGAATAACTAACTCTAACTAACGATTGCCTGAAACAGACTAATGAAACTAGAACAGTATATACAAAACAATACGAAAGAGACAAACAGCTGTCCTCGGTCATGTAATGAGAAGAGACCCATTGGAGAACATCTTCATAACTGTAAAAATCGAGGGGAAGAGAACGAACTATCGAACGAACTTTATTAACAAAGGGTTACAAATTGGGCACGCAGGCCCGTCTTACATTCGGCCCTTCCAATCACTCATCATTCCTTCATCAGTGCATAGTGCATTTCACATAGGAAAAGAAAAACATTGTCAAATGAATGTTGTAAACATAAACAATGAATGTTACCATGTTATGAGACAAATCCCCCACCCACCGACCCACCCACACCCTATCCATCTGCGCGTCCACAACACACACATCCACCACCCAACCACACATATACCCACAGGCACATACATGCCCCCATCCATCCACCCATCCCCAACCCACACATCCCACACACACACACCACATACACCATCACCCCCCCCCACACACACACATCTCCCTGCCACTACACATCACTTCACACACATCCCCCGTACACCCACACACAAACCCAGGCACACATGCATTCATCCACGCATCCATCACCCACAAACACATCCCCCAAATTCACACATCTCCCCACCCACACGCACACATCCTCCACCCATCTCATAACTTACCAACACTCACCAACCTACATATCTTCCACCACCCGCCCACACACTCCAACCACTCAGCAAAACACACATCCTCCAACCACATATCCAACACCCACACACACATATTACCACCAACCCACATATCCTGCATCTACCCACACACGAAACCCGCACCTACACACACATCCCCCACTTACACACATCCCCACCTACACAATCTCATCCACCCAAAAATTCCGCACCCACACACACACATCCCCCACCCGCCCCAACCAACACACACCCACCCACCCACACATTCTCCATTCACCCACTCGCCAACCCCCCCCCCCTCCCCCTATCACCAATCCACAATTACACATCCCTTAACTACACATCTCACCACCCATACACTCACACACACATCCCCACACCCATACCCACATCCCCACCCACCAACACATTCCTCATCAAAAACACACACTCCCACCCACACACACACACCCCACCATTCACATATACCCCACCCACATCCGCCGCTCACACACATCTTCTCACCCACACACACGTCCTCCACCCATACACTCATCTCTCACACACATCCACCCACTCACGTATTCATCCATCAACCACTCACACCTACACATCACCCACCCACCCATCAACATTTGCATCTCTCATCTACCCTCCCACCCAAGCACATCCAAACCACCCAGCCCAACACACACCCCCATCCTCACATACATCCTTCATCCATCCACATATCCAACTTCCGACCTTCCTCCCAAATACCCACACCCACACACACATCCTTCACACACATACATCCCCCATCGATCACACATCCCTTCACCCATCCATACATCACACATCAACCCTCACGCATCCCCAGCACAACCCCTCCATACATACATTGACCCCTCCCACACACACACACATCCCTCACATACACACCCACATACACATCCTCACATCTAGTCACATACATGATGCCTCACATGATCACTGAAACTAATAAGAACAAACTCCCACACTTTCCACACAGTTGAGACACTGACGATTGTCGTGAGCATTCTCGCAAACCTGTAAGAAATGGAGAAGAAATTGTACATATACATTGTGTAGCGTAAAAATGAGTGATGCAATTCAACTCTCTCTCTTTTCTCTATCTCACACACACCATCTCTCTGTCTCTCTCTCTCTCTCTCTCTCTCTCTCTCTCTCTCTCTCTCTCTCTCACTCACTCACTCACTAACTCTCTCACTCACATTACAGGAATGTTATATAATCAATGACAAAATCAAGTGGCATTCAAAATGCTAATATGAAAGTTGAGAATACACAAAAAATATGGAATGGCATGTTACAGGACATGCGTGCGCTCAATTCTCTCTCTCTCTCTCTCTCTCTCTCTCTCTCTCTCTCTCTCTCTCTCTCTTTCTCTCTCTCTCTTTCTCTCTCTTATACAGGCACACACACACACACACTCTCTCTCTCTCTCTTTCTCTAACACTCATTAACTCTCTCTCTCTCTCTCTCTCTCTCTCTCTCTCTCTCTCTCTCTCTCTCACTCATATTCCCTAACTCTCTTACCCATTCTACAGTGATGTACATGTGTTCATATTATAAATGATAACATCAATTGGCATTCAAAATTATAATATGAACATGAGAATACACACAAAATATGGAATAGCATGTTACATGACATGCGTGCGCTCACATCCCCCCACTCTCTCTCTCTCTCTCTCTCTCTCTCTCTTGTCACCAGCACACGCACACAGAAACTCACAAACATTGCGCGCGCACATACACACACACACACACACTAACACATCCACTCTCCCACTATCCCTCTCTCCCTCTCTCACTCGCAATCACTCTTTTACCCATTAAGTCACTATCTCCATGTTTCATTCACTCTATAACACACTCATTTTCACTCTCACTCACACACATACAGACACACGCTGTCGAATACACACTCCCTCGCATACACACGAAAGCATATACACATACACACACGAGCATACACACAATATACACACTCAAATACACACATATACCCACGATCACATACACAAATCCACACCATTACACACATAATTACACACACGTACACACAAATACACACTCCCTCGCATACACGGTATGCATGCACACATACACACAAACATATGCACATACATAAACCTACATAGACATATATGTACACACGCACATAACACATATACACACGCACATAGATATAAACACACACACATGAACGCACACACATACACACATTTAAACACACTTACACATACACACCCATACGCACATTCAGACATGCACACACATACACTCACATACACACATGTAAACACACACATACACACATATGGACACACGCACACACACACCCATCCACCCACATACTTACTCACACATACACTCTGCCTCACATAATCTTACCCTTTCACTCACACTCACTCATTTACTCTAAACCACACTAACTCTCTCTCTTACTCGCACGCACAGACATGTACACAGACACACACACACTCACCCACACTCTCTGACTCATTCACTTCGCATGCACTCTCTCACTCACCCACTGTCTCTCCCTCTCTCTCACACTCACTCGCTTTCACACTCACTCACACACGCACATATGCACATACTCACAAATTCTCCCCCTCATTCACTTACTCACTCTCCCTTACTCACTCACTCGCTGGCTCTCTAACTCACACTCACTCACTCACTTTCTCACTCTCTCACACAGACAGGCAGACACAAACACAACCTCTCTCTCACACTAACTCATTCTCTCACTCAATCTCTCACACATCCGTGCACACAGACATTCACTTACTCTTTCATTCACGCAGACACACGCGCATACGTACTCTCTCACCTTCTCTGTCTCATACTCACTCTATCACTCACACTCTTTCTCATTCACTCTCTAACCCACTCTCTCACTCACACAGTGAAAAATGATAGTGAAAAAATGATACCAGTAGGTGATTTATGGAGGCATATAGTCGGTATGAAGTAAGTATTGAAAGAGTTTTCGGTTGAATGTGTAGGGACGCATTGGCGTTTTCAGATCTGGTGGAAGGCTATTCCACAAGTGAGCACCAGAATACGCGAAACTTGTTTTGTATAAGTCCAATCTAGGCTTTGGAACCTGTAATAAATTTAAGCGCTTACTGTTCATTGCATTAGATTGAATTAACGGTAGAAGATACTCTGGGATATTTTAAGATATAATTTTATTCACTAAATTGGCTTTGTTAAAAAGGAATCGCTTTCGAAGTGGTAGGAGTCTTAGATGACTATATAAGTTATTACTTTCAACTGGCTTTATGCCAGAAACTAGACGTATATCGCGATTTTGAAGTGAACACAGTCGTTTCATACTAGATTTAGGGCAACCATCCAAGACTGTGGAACAATAATTGAGAGATGATTGGATATAGGATGCATAGCATATTTTTCGTGTGCTTTCATCCAAAAAGTGCTGAATTTTAGTAAGTTGGTAAACTTTTTGTGCTATACTCTTGGTGAGGACGTGAAAATGAGAGCTCCAGTTTAGATGTCTGTCAATTAAAAGACCTAATGTTTTGTGTTCATTTACATTAACTATAGGTAACGTTTCCACGTGGAGATCGAGCGGTGCCCCAATTATGTCTAGGGTCTATAGGTTTTGTCTGGTCGTTATTAGCATGGATGTGGTTTTGTCGATGTTAATTATCATGCGGTTTTCATTGCTCCATCTACTAAGGTTATCAAGCTCATTTTGTAAAGAGCTCTCTAAGTCACTACGGTTCGCTCGACTATTGTATAATGTGCACTCGTCTGCACATAGGTCACACGAAGTATTGAGATATAAAGGAAGATAGTTAATGTAAACTGCAAAAAGCAGCGGACCTAGTATTGAGTCCTGAGGCACACCAATATTAAGTTGTGCGGGTCTTGATAGACAATTATTGAAGGACACTACTTGTTGTCTGTCGGATAGAAATGACGTAATTATGTTCACGATACTGATGCTAGTCTTCATTTGTTTGAATTTTCTAATTAACATATCATGATCTACAATATCAAAGGCCTTTTTAAAGTCTACAAATACCGCTCCAAAAATGTTGCCATTGTTGATACACAAATGCCAGTTATCGGTTATTTTTGTTAGGGCACTATGTCAAGAATATTTAGGTCAAAGGCTCGATTGACTGTCAATTATTAGATCGTTGTTAATTAAATGATGTAATGTTATTTTATGTATGTGTTTATCTAATGGCTTTTATAGCGACGATAGTAAGGAAATAGATCTATAATTACCCAAGACACTATTGTCAGGTGAGCCAGTTTTAAGTAGAGGATAAACGTTAGAAATTTTAGAGGCAGATGGAAAGTAGTTTTTTGGACAGGCACTATATAAATATGAACGTCAAGAACTCATTAATAATTGGTGCAGCACAGATAAGAATTCTATTGCTGATACCATCTAGGCCTTCTGAATTTGTTGCTTTGAGATTTGAGAGATATTTATATACTTCTGCAACAGACATCAAGGAAATATCAGGGGGATATTTCTAGAGCATTTCTCTTCACAGAATGATGACAGTGAGCTTAAATTACAAGCTGAGTCTGGTATTGAGGACTTTAGATTCTCTATTTCTGATTGAAAAAAAGCAACTGAAATCCTCGCATGTTATAGTGCTCGATATTGCTGACTCTGAAGAGTGTTTCTTGTTGGTTAGCGAGTTAATAGCCTTGAAATGATCTTTCTTTATCCTATGGATTTCATATTTAACTTTATTTCTTAGTCTGCGGTAATTGATAAAATTTTTATTTTTAAGCGCTGTATCTCGTTCTCTTATGATTTCGAGAACTTCATTTGTCACCCATGGAGATTTATGTTGATTCTTGACTCGAACTTCTTTGATTGGCACATGTTGATCAAACACACTATAGACTGACTGTGTCCAGTAAGCTAGTTCATCATCCGGATCAGGAAGTTGGTAAACATGTTCAAGGGCTGCATTCTTTAAGTCGTCTAAACATAAACTTTGGTTGAGAGCTTTTAGATTTCTAAATTTGGTGATTAAATGTTTTTGTTTTTTTTAATTTTGAAGCCAATTTTCGACCATTTACAACATATTCGGTAATGGTCACTAACTGCACTAACAGGAACAGAACATTCGATAATATTAACTGGACAAGTAACATATATATGATCAATTATAGTTGAGGAGGTGTCTGTAACCCTTGTGGATCTGCGAGATAGAGACAGCACGAATAATTGTTATACTGGGGGTAGGGTACACCACAGATACTTGCATTATTGTACATCTAACTCTCAAAGGAGTACAGGAAATCTAATATACCATATGTAAACAGGAGTGTTGTGGTTCTAATGGCACCATGTATTGGGCAGGGAGGGAGATGGGGGAGGGGGATGGAGGAAGAAAGGGATAATGTAATCAATATATGTGCAATATAAAATGTCGAAGTCAACTCTGACGGCATTTGGTGGTCTGACAAAAGGAGGAATGGTATACTCGGTAGTGGGTATACCTCGGACGGACGAGAAGATGGGAAAGAAAGCTGAAAGCACAGCATCGAGACCCCACATCAGGGTGTAGCCGCTGCTCTGTCATTCACAGCTGTACTCAAGCAGCAATATTTCCCACGCGTATAAATCAAATCAAATCAAATCAACTTTATTTTAAAATGGTCACAAATTAGGCACGCAGGCCCGTCTTACATTCGGCACTTCCAATCACTCATCTTTCGTTCACCAAGAGCTTTATACATTCACGTAGGAAGAAAAATAAACATTGTTAAGTGAATGTTGTAAACATAAACGAGGCAAATTACCATGTTATGAGGCCCATCTCCCACCTACCCACACATCACCCCACTCAGACACACACCCCTACCCACCCACTCACCCACCCACACACACTCACACACACCAGGGGACACACACACCCCACCAAATGACCCATCCCCATCCCGCACATCCCCCACCCACACACACTGTCCTCACATGTTCCTTCAACCCAAACACACTAGCCACCCATAAACATCCCCCACCAACCCACACATCCCGCGCCCACCCATATACACATCCTAACCCACACATCCTCTCCCCCACCCACACTTCCAACCACCCACCCCCAGCCACATCTCCATCGACCATATATTCCTCACCCACGCACACATATCCCCCCACCATCCCACACATCGCACATCCACTCATACACCGCCAAACCATACACGCACATCCCCACCAACTGACATCTCCCTACCCACACACACACACATCTCCCTAACCACCTATACATCCCCAATCCACTCATACACATCCCACCACCCACATATACATCCTCCACCCTCCCACGCATGCCCTAACCCAATACTACACCACAAACACCCCCACCCACATATCACATGCATCCCCTACCACGCAATATTCCCAACTCACGCACCACACACATATCCCTCACCAACACATCCCACACTCACATACCACCACACATCCCCACCTACACACCACACACTTATCCCCCACCCACATACCACACAATATCCCCACCCACATACCACACAATATCCCCACCCACATCCACACAGATGTTGATTTGAGGTTTTAGTGATATTTATAAACTTCTGCAACAGACATTAAGGGAATCTCAGCGGGAATATTTCTGGTGCACTTCTCCTCACAGAATGATGCCAGTGAAATTAAATTACACGATGAGTCTGGTATTGAAGACTTTAGATTCTCTATTTCTGATGGAAAGAATCAACTGAATTCATCGCATGTTATAGAATTTGGTATTGCTGATTCTGTAGGGCGTTTCTTATTAGTTAGCAATTTAATAGCCTTCCATATACTGTTTGAACTATCTACAATCAAATTTTTAAAATGATATTTTTTTATCTTACGAATTTCATATTTAACTTTATTCCTTAGTCTACGGTAATTGATGAAGTCTTTATTTTTGTGTGCTGTATCTCGCTCTCTCTAATGATTTCCAGAACTTCACTAGTGACTCATGGGGATTAATGTTGATTTTTGACTCGAACTTCTTTGACTGGCACGTGTTTATCGAACACATTGTAGATCGTCTACGTCCAGAAAGCTAATGCATCGTCCGGGTCAGGAAGTTGGTAAACGTGCTAAAGCGATGCTTTTCTTAAGTCTTGCAAAAATAAATCTTGGTTGTGCTACGAGGTGACTTTGTATATTCTCTGTAGATTTGGTACTTGTCTCATCACTAGCTTATTTACTTCTAATTCTTCTTCCCTCAATGACAGAACTGACTCGTTTCGTCCAGGTTATTGGCTTTCAACATAAATAACTTTGTCAATAGGTTAACTCGTAAAGTGTTTGTAAAACAACGCCAGACAAGTGCGTCCTAATTTAGAGTCCGTGTTTATTATAGGGGCAGTATCCCAACGAATCATACAACATGCAAGTAATCCATTGATTTAACCCTATTCACATTTTCATTGTATCATTTCGTTCTGTCCCTTTCAACCAGACTCGAAATTATCGTCACGCATGTCATTGCCTTACTTCACACACACCTATAGTCAACATTTAAATGATATGTCCATAACTATCCAACTCACGCCACAGATGCTTGTTGATTTATTCGCTAGGTGACCTCTCCATAATCAGTTAGCTTAGATAACGTTCCATCAAACCTACTAGTGCTTCATATTACTATGCTGTTGATCCGTTTTTCGTGCCTAATCTCTTTTCTATTAGTTCTCGGTGTATATCTTCGAATGGTTCTTCAACCCACACATCCCGCGCCCACCCATATACACATCCTAACCCACACATCCTCTCCCCCACCCACACTTCCAACCACCCACCCCCAGCCACATCTCCATCGACCATATATTCCTCACCCACGCACACATATCCCCCCACCATCCCACACATCGCACATCCACTCATACACCGCCAAACCATACACGCACATCCCCACCAACTGACATCTCCCTACCCACACACACACACATCTCCCTAACCACCTATACATCCCCAATCCACTCATACACATCCCACCACCCACATATACATCCTCCACCCTCCCACGCATGCCCTAACCCAATACTACACCACAAACACCCCCACCCACATATCACATGCATCCCCTACCACGCAATATTCCCAACTCACGCACCACACACATATCCCTCACCAACACATCCCACACTCACATACCACCACACATCCCCACCTACACACCACACACTTATCCCCCACCCACATACCACACAATATCCCCACCCACATACCACACAATATCCCCACCCACATCCACACAGATGTTGATTTGAGGTTTTAGTGATATTTATAAACTTCTGCAACAGACATTAAGGGAATCTCAGCGGGAATATTTCTGGTGCACTTCTCCTCACAGAATGATGCCAGTGAAATTAAATTACACGATGAGTCTGGTATTGAAGACTTTAGATTCTCTATTTCTGATGGAAAGAATCAACTGAATTCATCGCATGTTATAGAATTTGGTATTGCTGATTCTGTAGGGCGTTTCTTATTAGTTAGCAATTTAATAGCCTTCCATATACTGTTTGAACTATCTACAATCAAATTTTTAAAATGATATTTTTTTATCTTACGAATTTCATATTTAACTTTATTCCTTAGTCTACGGTAATTGATGAAGTCTTTATTTTTGTGTGCTGTATCTCGCTCTCTCTAATGATTTCCAGAACTTCACTAGTGACTCATGGGGATTAATGTTGATTTTTGACTCGAACTTCTTTGACTGGCACGTGTTTATCGAACACATTGTAGATCGTCTACGTCCAGAAAGCTAATGCATCGTCCGGGTCAGGAAGTTGGTAAACGTGCTAAAGCGCTGCTTTTCTTAAGTCTTGCAAAAATAAATCTTGGTTGTGCTACGAGGTGACTTTGTATATTCTCTGTAGATTTGGTAACTTGTCTCATCACTAGCTTATTACTTCTAATTCTTCTTCCCTCAATGACAGAACTGACTCGTTTCGTCCAGGTTATTGGCTTTCAACATAAATAACTTTAGTCAATAGGTTAACTCGTAAAGTGTTTATAAAACAACGCCAGACAAGTGCGTCCTAATTTAGAGTCCGTGTTTATTATAGGGGCAGTATCCCAACGAATCATACAACATGCAGGTAATCCATTGATTTAACCCTATTCGCATTTTCATTGTATCATTTCGTTCTGTCCCTTTCAACCAGACTCGAAATTATCGTCACGCATGTCATTGCCTTACTTCACACACACCTATAGTCAACATTAAATGATATGTCCATAACTATCCTACTCACGCCACAGATGCTTGTTGAATTATTCGCTAGGTGACCTCTCCATAATCAGTTAGCTTAGATAACGTCCATCAAACCTACTAGTGCTTCATATTCATTCCTCTGCTGTTGATCCGTGTTTCGTGCCTAATCTCTCTTCTATTAGTTCTCGGTGTATATCTTCGAATGGTTCTTCATTCTATACTTGAGTTATGCCTTCCAGATGTTGACCCTTTAACAGTTAGCCTCTCATAATCTTGTCTGAGATGATATTCGTTCTTGCCGTCCTTCCTTGATCTCTGTTGTCTCTGTCTGTCTCTTCTTCACGTCATGGTTTCCAGGTCAGCGCGTGTGCGTTCACTGTGCGCGCTGCACTTGTTGTTGTTTTCAACTTCCCGATAATTCCTATCTATGCGCGACAATG
This sequence comes from Cepaea nemoralis, assembly GCA_014155875.1. Taxonomy (NCBI): domain Eukaryota; kingdom Metazoa; phylum Mollusca; class Gastropoda; order Stylommatophora; family Helicidae; genus Cepaea; species Cepaea nemoralis. The sequence continues at coordinate 13,174 of JACEFZ010009908.1, forward strand.
GCAGGTTGCATTCTTTAAAATTTCTAAATTTGATAATTACCTGTTTATTTTTAAGAGATTTGAACCCAATTCTTTACCATGTACAACATACTGGGTAACGGTCACTAACTGTACTAACAGGAACAGAATATTCAATAATATTATCTGGACAAGTAGCATATATATGATCAATTATTGTTGAGGATGTGTTAGTAACCCTTGTCAAACGGTTTATTAGTTGTTTGAAATTGTAAGAAAGAATGATATCGTCCCATGTCTGGTTGGATTTACTAATATCCATGATGAAGTCACCTGGTATCATAACTTCTCTACCTGCTGTAAACACTCTATCCATCATTGTAGTGAAGCAGTCATACCAGCTGTACCCGGCACAAGGATTCCTATATAGGTATCCAATGAGAAACGGTTGTTGGCTGGCTGGCTTCACCTCTAATGAAACACATTCTATCCCTACGGTCTCGAGATTACTTCTACGGGAACAGTTGAGGGAATTGGAAATGTATACAGCAATACCTGTCTCTAATTTTTGATTTGCATCTTTCTGAATTACTTTAAACCCCTTAAGTGAGATTTCGGAGCCGGTTACGTTGTCGTTAAGACGACTTTCTGTGATTCCAAACACATGGAACTGTTTGGACAGTATTAATGTGAGCTCAGGTAATTTGTTGAGAAGATGAAAGATGTTGAGATGGCCTATATATAGACCATTTTTGTTGAGCCACTGATCGTGATTGGCGAACATTACAAACTAAAAGGAAGATGTCGCTTGTGGTATACAAATTGCAGGGATTTTGAAACTTTATTTAGAAGTAGTTAAGGCTATTAGATGGGGCAGAAAAATGTCTTTGCTGGAGTGATATCATGAATGCTTGGTGCAGGGCTGCAGGATTCTTTCGTATTAGCTGCTGAAGTTGACGGTTCCACTCATTGGAGTGTAGATTACCGTCCAGCGATGGACTGCTATGAGTGTCACTGGAAGTGCCTACATTGGAAGCAGGCATCGAGAGCACAGCACCATTGTTTAACGGTGTCCCCTTTGACATCATAGAGGGAGACTGTTTTACGGGCAAGGTAGGAAACAAAATATCATAGTTAGCAACATTTGGATTGGAGCTTGGGTTGCTATTCACGGCATTGTGTTCCTGGGGTACAGGCAAGGGTGGTATGGGAAGAGAAGAGTGTTTTCTGAACACTTACAGATGGTTGTTGCCGGAGGTGAAGTTCGGTTTACTCCTGTAACTGGTGCTGGTTGTTGGGCACGTTCGGGATATGTTATGTAATTCGCTAGGAAGTTACTTCCTAGCTTGGAACAATGTATTTCATCCATGTATGGTTTTTTCTTATGAGCCTCGGACGGTGACGTAAAGTACGGGGTGTTATTAATGAAATTCATGTTATTATTTTTACAAAATTTATATAACGTTAGATTGGCAGCATCGGCAGTACGACGCAGGAACCCGTAACATGGTGGAATGATGGATGAAATAAACAAAGATGATTTAGGAAATTTATTGTGCAACAGTACCTCCAATGTAGCTAGTTGTGAGGTGCTGATGATGTTATTATACATTACGTCGCTGAAACCAATATGGACTGTTGCTCTCCTGATTCTGTCGTTCACTTGGAATTTTCTCAGTGTAGCAGTCAGCCTGTCAATGTCAGCGCCTGGTACAGTTTAGATTGAAGTTGATTCGCTGTCACAAGATGACATGCGATCACTATAGATTCCCTTCAGCAGGGAGTCTCCAATGACGACATGTGTTGCACTGTGATCTATGGTTATTTCACGCTGTTGGCGTGTCCGCTTGGACTGTTTGTCAAATATTTTTGAAGGGAGTGGGAGATCACTGTAGTGCATGCCCCATCTCTAACAAAAGAAGTAGAGCCCCATCATCTTCTATCTTCAATAACCCCAGAATATGAACCTTGAGTTATCTGCAGGCCTCGTTCTATTAAGTATGTCTAGGAGATATAGATTATGGCCCTGGTGAGAATAATGATTACTAACTGGGATTCTGCCCCTTCTCCAAGGATTCTGTAGCTCTGGAGCCCCCTTTTATTTTATCAAATCTGAGGAAAGTCTGGAGAATTTTCTCAGCCTGATTTAGATGAAGAAAACATGGATGTTGAGCAGTTGATAGATCTAGAGTCTTTTTATTTCCCCATTCAGTAAGTCATTATGGGTTAATTTATTTTTAAACAATCAAACACATAATCAATCACATTAGATTCTGACAACATGATGTACAAAGAAGTTGTTGACTCACAGATAGGTTTGAACTGATAAATTAACAGAAGGTCAATTCATGTTAATCATTTATTGACTGGGCCTGAGCCTTCTGGTCAGTACATACATCTCTATTGTGATTTACACAAGATAATAGAAAATTTGCACATTGGACCATTGTCCCAGACAATCAATCAAGCATCAATATATGAGATGTCAACAAGTGTGAAACATAGTAAACATTTTGATGTTGTACATATTAAGTGTGATGGTAATTCAACAATTAACTATCTGTTTCCTGAAATTGGGTGTGGTGTCTACCAATTTAGAAAGGTAACCTGGTGACTGGAAGATTTGGTAAGCCAGGGTCCATTGACTGATGGATCCACTTCAGGTCTGCCCGTATAGCTCCTCTGAAGGCCTCCCCATACTTTGCTCATAGCCAAGTCCTCTTCCATCTCACTTGTGGTTCATCTCTTTCCCTCGGCTTCCCTCGTTCAGGTCTGATTTATGTGGTTAAGTTGCTGATGTGTTGGGTGGTCGTTGGTATGTAGCCACCAAGATCACTGATGAATATTCACATAAATATATACATTCCTACCAATACAATATTCTAGAAGTAGGTCGGAAGAAATCTAAATTCCTGAAGTAGGAACTAGTTCCCCTCCCCTCCTTTTCTCTCTAAGCTAGTGTTGGGTTAATTTGGGGTGGTCAGAGTTTATCACACGGTGTACGCCTTGTCTCAGTTGGTACCTGCTGTATGTAAGTTCTCATTTGACCTGGGGTCAGTGAACGTGTACAGTAAGACAGTGACAAGAGTGAGAATATGTCAAGATGCATGTAAATAAATGACAAACATTTATAACATTTCTTCCACTCAGTGGTGTTTATCGCGTGTATAAATAATTCTCTGTGTTTTCCCAATTAACTTCTTCTTCTTCTTCTTGTGTCTAATAACTCTCTTCCATTATCTGTTGTTGTTGAGTGTTTAGTGGTGTGGAGTTGTGTGTTGGGTGGTGTGGTGTTGTGTTTTCAAGTTGTGTTGAGTAATGAGTTAAGTTCACTGCGCGTGATGGTTTTCCGCGAAGCACAACTTTCTCATGTAATGCAGTTCATGTGTGCCCTTATCTAATTAAAATTTGACAAAAATATAAATATTTATTCCGTCAAAGCCTATTGAGTCAATAGATAAAGGAGAAAGGAAAGATTGATTTCTCTTTCAGCTTTCTAAATTGTAAATAGGCATAGATAAGTCTGTTTTTAGAACAAGGCACTTATTCTAGTACACGAACTGTCATTTCAGCTGTAGGTAGTGATAGTATCTTCAACAGTGTTTCTGGTGAAATGCACAAGATTGCTTTCGAATCATCACTTCTCACAGTTGTTTAGAATAGAATGTAGTAGTATAATGCACTTCTTAAAGTTAATAATTATCTCTAAGAATATCAGAGATTGCAGTTTCATCGAAGAGAGGATTGGAGTTTGCCCGGGAACGGCTCTGCGTCGTTAGAATCTACAGTCGAGCATTTTTACATTTCAGAGGTTTTAATTAATAATAATACATTTCAATTGACATCACAAACACTGGATACCATTCTTTTGACACTTGACACATCTGGTTATCAGTTTCATCTAAGGCCTAACAAGCTCACCTGGGATCCAGACATTCTGCCTCCTCTATTTGAAAATTTGGTCACACAATTTCTGACGTCTATTCTCCAGGCATGTTTTTGCAAGAGTGCGCGCTTATTAACATTTCTGATGAAATATTACCATATGCTAATCATGCTTTGGCGCGAAAGCGGGTCACATGTCCCTTTTCGTCCAATGGTCTTCCGAGCTTTGTCTGATGCAATCTTTCTAAGAATCCACGTCATCTGTCACTTATGCAGTTCCAGTTTCGATGTTAAGTTTTAAGTCCTAGTCTCCGTTTGCGGTTGTGAAGTCAATTTCTTTTAATGTTGTTTCCTCTTTTTGCGGCAGGTGTTGGTAAATGAATAATGGTGGTTAGCGTTATGCTACACTGTTGTTGCTACTGGTCACTGTCGTCTTTCTTGTGTTCTTGTTCATTATATCTTGCTTGCGTTGGTTGTTGATGTCCAGTAGTGGTAACGACTGAACCTTGTGATTCCAAGTCTGCTCTGGAGAGTCTACACTTGAGGCCTGGAACCTGTTGCTGATATGCACATCGATGGGGTAGATAGAAGGTGTGCGTTCTACCGGTTTAGTGGTGGTTTTGTTGCTTGAAGAAACTATCTGTATGTCATTAAGCGACGAACATGCACTGATAACACACGCATCTACAACGTCATGGATACTTTCTGTTTGTGCACTTTTATTAAATGACTGTGCACGCTTTAGTTTCAGGGCATGTAAGGATGTTTTAAAAGTTTCCTTCTCTTCTTTAAGGAGGCGGATTTCCTCTCGAAGAAGAATGTTTTCTTTTCTAAACTCCGCAATAATATTAGTGGTGTTGCTGGTAATAAAATCTTTTAACCTCATCTCCAAAGCCTGAATTAGTTCACGGCAATCATTGTGGCTCTGTGTTTCGGCCGAAGAAAGAGTCTTTGAAGGTGATGTGTTAGTTTGATAAGATTGAGCTAGTGAATTGTGTTGTTTGTCCAGCTGGAAATCAGTGTCTGATTATTCACTAGACAACAAGATGGAGGTTGGCGATGAAGATGATCGATTCAGTCGCTGAGCTGGCGTGCTAACTAACATTTGTCCCGTCTTGTTTTTGTTTACATTTTCGCATCGTTTTGACACAGTTGATGATAGTAAGTTGGAGGACATGTTGACAATATAGGAAGCTCGACAAGGCAAGGAGTAAATAAATCTGCAGGCCTTTCTGTAGATCGTGCGTGGAGTTTATCTCTTGCTAGTCACGCATAGTTAAGTATCACGTTGTCGTGAATCGATAATTGGTAACATTCATAAATGGATGCTCCTACCCTCACGTGGCACAATGAAATCTTCATTTCACTAAATAAACAGTCACATAAACGTGACTATTGAGAGTATTAAATTCAGTTGTAAAATGAGCATAATAATGGAGTAAATAAAAGCGCCGGCCCTTCTGTAGGGCGTGCGTGGTGATAATCACTTGTTAGCCCCGCATGGCTAATTCTCACGTTGACGTGAATCGATAATTGGTAAAATTCAAAAATGTGTGCTCTTACCATTACAAATCACAAAGAATCCCTCATTTCACTAAATAAACTGTCACATAAACTTGAAATGTTTAGTAGTATGTAAATCCACTATTAGAACGAACACAATGACATGCACAGCATCGTGATTGAATTAAGTAAAACTTGGTAAAATATTCAAAAATCGAGAGAGCATGTGAAAACACGTCCGCTCGTTGGCCAAATTCAACGTGATATTGAATTTCGGAACTTGAAATCGGAATGGAATCGGAACTTGAAATCGAAATGGAATCGGAACTTGAAATCGAAATGGAATCGGAACTTGAAATCGAAATGGAATCGGAACTTGAAATGAATGGACACCAATTAATGTGAGTCACTGTTGGCATCCGACAGGTGCTGCCTAAATTTGTCAGCCAAGAGTAAACATTTGCTTCTTAATTCCACCAATCATTGGCACCTTGCCGTCTTGACAGAGGATAGTTTGTAAGGGATGGAGCTATTACCTCTCCATAGCACAAAGCCTGGGCTAAAATATAGAGATCATGTGTTGCCCATGCAGCATGATCCCTCTCTCGTCCTGCCTAGTTCACTCCAGAGGAAAGGTAACACCTCAACATCTGGAACAAGACAAGCTGCAGAAGCTGCCGGATCAGCAAAGCAATGCTCTAAATGTCCGCGTGTCGGAGCTTCGATCCAAGACCAGCCGCCAACCAAGGCTTAGGGCCAGGTCTGCCCTGCCATGACACTTTGTCTTTAGGTTGCATTTCGTCGCATCAGGGTAAGGCTTTTACCTTCCCAATTGCGCTCTTCTGCCCGAAGCCGTTGACACAATGTGGGGTGTCGGGTGTGGTAAGCGCCGCCCAACGTTCGGCGCTAACAGAAAGCAGGTAGTACCGTCTACTGTTATAACGTAGTTCAGTCATATCTGACTAAGACCTGACACAAATTCCACCAATAAATTAACAATAATTGATTTAAGAAACAGGATTTAACGAACACATATTTGGAGCAAAGAGAAGCAAAAAGAACTTACATCCAATTGTGAACTTGTCAACACCTTAAACAAGGTTTTACACTATTGGTGTTCTGTTCCTGGTGGGGTAGAAAATCCACGCCATGTACCCTGTAGTGTATACAGGGGCAAAAGATAAGAACATCATCATGTACACACCAATGATGATTGTTGTAGTTCTTCGAAGCGTGATCATCTGTTTGACGTGTAACGGAAATGTTATGCAGAAACATCTCTCGACAGTGATGTAGACTGTGAGAAGACACGTTATCTTTGCAAATGTCTCCCGGATGATAGCTGATGTGAAGTATTGAAACTCGTGGTACACAATAGGCAAGTCCAGATTTACAAACAACGGGTTGATATAGAGGTTAAGTATCTGTTGGAAAACTAGGATTCCGAGATCTGAGACAGCCATAGAGAATAAACTAATGTTGATGGTTGTGTCAAGGCCTTGTTTATAAAATATAATCATGTTTATGATGTTGGCGATAATACCGAACATACTGATAACACCACAAACAATCACGCCGAATATCAGTGCTACAATATTTTTCTGATAATCAGTTATAACATCTGACTTATATTCTGTGCCAAAATATGTGTGTTCTGATCTATTGTTATTTCCCACCACGAACATCATGTACGTAGAAAGATATGTACCTGGTAAATGGTACCTAGACAGATATAAGTATGGTAAATTGCGATTTTATGGTCAAGTGGCTTACGATGACAAAATTTACTTCAGTACATTAACTGTCCACCAGGTAAAAAGGGAAATCATTGAAATAGTCAACTTGCTTCTATATATCATGCAAACGATGAGTCCTCTTACTGTTGTAGTTTCAAATTAAAAAGCAAAGGACATGTTCGCACTTAATGCCTGTCTCCAGAGGAATTCTTCTTCTTCTTCTTCTTCTTCTTCTTCTTCTTCTCCTTCTTCTTCTTCTTCTTCTTCTTCTTCTTCTTCTTCTTCTTCTTCTTCTTCTTCTTCTTCTTCTTCTTCTTCTTCTTCTTCTTCTTCTTCTTCTTCTTCTTCTTCTTCTTCTTCTTCTGCGTTCATCCGGAGTTTTTTTCGGACGTGATTGCGTTGCGCCTGTTTACAGCAGAGCTGCGTTCCTGCGCCGTTAGGCCGACACATCCGACTTCTGCAGGCATTTGGTGACCGGGTTAACCTTCCCGGGCCAGAGGGATTCGAAAATAATACCAGCGTGTTGGTCCGCACGTGTTCTAGACACTGCACAATGATGGCTCTATTTGACACTGGTACACGCTGTTCAAAGATGATTTTATAAACCAAAAAAAAAATAAAAAACAATTGGCTTCCCAATGATAATAGTGTGTATACACTATAGAAATATGAAATACATCTTCTTTTTTTTTTTTTAAATATAAATAACATATTGTTTTAATTCAGGGACTAGGTGGCACAATATTACAGGAGATTATAATCCGTCTCACCCAAGGTGTTTATTATTTACTTCGGTCTTTCTAAATTCATATGTAATTATCTTCTTCTTCTTTCGTTCGCTTGAAACATGTCTACAACTGCAATGTCGTCTCTTGTATGAATCTAACAGTCTTTTTTAGTTCATTCAGCGGTCCATAGAGTTTATCTTCCACTGTTGTCTCTCTAGGCCAGAAGGTTCGCCTGGATATGTTGTAGTTTGGGCAATCCTGGAGTATGTGCTCTGCTGTCTGCGACGCCAAACCACATGTGCACATGGCTGAGTCACCAATCTTGAATTTTGTATACAAGTGGTTGCGTTATCTATTGTGTCCTGGTCTGAGGCGCAGAAGAATGACCTGTTCTGATCTGACCATAACGTGGTAGTCGTCTTGAGTAAGGTTTGGAGGCTTTCTGATTGATTTGATATGTAATTATCTAAATCCAACGTTTTCTAAAAGCTATAGCGGCGCAGTGTCTAAATATTCTACTTACACTCGAAAAGATGATTTATCTATCATTCATGAAATAACGCGTGCTATTATCTCACATTAGTCATTGTCTCCCTGTGATTATTTACTGATTGAAAACATAAGAAATATGAACTCTGGCTCACACAATCACGCACACGGAAAAAAAATGACACACGCGCACACACATAGACACATAAGTACAAGTTGTTATGTTATTAAACAACTATTACAATTTGCATATTGTGCACAGACAACGCAACAACAACAAAAATATACAAGAATTTATGAATTGTTAGTTCATCGTGTGGTGTTTATCCATCAAGACTGATAATGACCATTCATTTCATCTAGTAGTGTTGACAATTTGGAGCCGTGAGTTCTAGAATGCCTATTTTGGCTCAAAATGTTCTTTGACAATGTGGGCAAAGATTGCTTGACGTTCCAGAAGAAGGATCTCCTGCACTAGTTTTGTTAGCCAGACTGTTTTCGCTGCTTTTGTCGACCTGTTTGCTTCACACGTTTCTACACCCTTGCGCAATCATGTAACACCATCGTAAAATGCCATGCCAGCTGGCGTAGCGTTCATGTCTCTCCGCATATCTCGGTCATTGGTGTTCTGGATCAATTCTACTGCAAATATTACTCCGTGACATCGTCTGTTGTTCGCTCTATGATTCTTTTCCTCTCGATCTTCCCAGTCGTCACGATATTCTCCAATGCTTCTCTTCTCGTTAAATGACCAAAGAAAGATGTGTGTCTCTTTCTTATTGTTGTGAGTAATCTTCAAATTTCATTAGCCTCTTTCAGGCAATCGTCGTTAGTTAATCTCGCAGTCCAAGGAATTAGCAACATTCGCCTTTGGAACCACATCTCTGTTGCTTCCAAGATCTTCCTAATTTGTTCATGTACATTCCAAGATTCACAGCCTTACGACAAAATAGGTTCTATATAGCACTTCAAAACTCTCTTTCTTACATTTAATATGGTGATGTATTGCATAAGGTACTTTTTTATACTCTGAAATTCAGCATTAATTTGCTTGCCATATTCTGCTCTTAATCTCTGTTGTGTACATTCCATCTGATGTTATAAATGCCCCTAGATATTTAAAATTATCTACTTGGTTAAGAATGTCACATTTTGGTTCCACATTTTTCTTTGATATCATCATTGCTACTGTTTTCTCGATATTCAAGGGGAGTCCTTTCATTGTACTCTCCATTACTACAATGTCCGACACTTCTTGCAGATCTGTTGCATTATCCGCCATCAATACTGTGTCATCTTCATTGCGCATATTGTTTATATTATAACCTCCGATTGTTATCCCGTCTTCTCTTTGAGCGCTTGCATTATTACTTTGCAATACAGGGAGAAGAGATCCTGTGACAAAACACATCCCTGTCGTACTCCTAGCTTTATTTGTTCATAATTACCATCTGTATTACTTGTTTTAATTGCTGATATTTGGTTCCAGTAAATATGATTTATTAGTTTGAGATCTTTCCCATCAATGTTGATATCTTCCAATACTTTAACTATTTTATCATGGTTTACTTGATCAAATGATTTGGTATAATCTATGAATTAGAAATATATGTTTTTCTTTGTATCTATTGATCTTTCTATGAGGGTTCGAAATGTATATATTACATTGTTTGTACTCTTTCCTTTCAAAAACCCATCCTGTTCTTCACCAATGTCCATTATTATTTTCATTCTTGTTCTTCTCCTTATAATTCTGACTAGAAGATTAGTGACACTGTTTAATAGGTTAATCTACGAAAATATTCGCGTTCAATTGCTCTGGTCTTTTTGGTATAACTATAAATACAGCTTTCAGCATATCACTTGGTAAATATCCACTGCTGTAAATATCATTTAACATTTTGATTAATATATCTACTACACATTATCCCAGTACTTCTAATTCTTCTAATGTAATTCCATCTAGCCCGGGTGTTTTTCCTTTCTTCTTATGTTTGACAGCGTAAACGACTCCTTCGTTTAGAATAGGTGGACCATCAAAGTTACTTTCTTCAGTTAATTCATTCCTTTCTCCATCATATGATTCTCTTATTTACTCATTTTAAATCTTCATTATAGCATCTTCGTCCAATATCTGTCCTGTTGTTGATTTCAAACACCCTGTATTTACTCTTTTTGTTTTCCCTGTTAGCTCACTGATTTGTCTTCATATTTGTTTTTTAATATCTTTAATAGAATTTAATTAAATTTTCTTGCACTGCTCCTTTAACCAACTTGATTTTGTCTTCACACATTTATCTCTTATTTCTTTATTAACTGATCATATTATTGTGTGTCATTTTTACTCTGTTCTCTTATGTCCGTCAACCTTCAGATTTCTTCAATCAACCATTTTTTCTTTGCTTTTTTGGCTTCCCTCCGATAGTATTTCTTTGACTATTTGATTAATTGAGTCCCTTATCATTTCCTATTGTTCATTTATACTCTATTTTACCTATTGAAGGTCTCTCAGGCCGAGGAGTTACACCACTTTCTCCGTAATCCCGTTTATCACGCAGAGTCTCGTAGCGGGCGAGAACTGGGAGCGGTTCCTCCCCCGCTGGTGACTTGCGGGGTACTGAGCCGGCCGCTCAGAAAGCAATGGCAAACAACTGAGCGTAATCTTGCCAAGAGATCAACAGACAGATGAAAGATGCTGCTGTTGACAGCGATGTCCTGTAAAGGATATGCAAAACAACAACATTTTAGCTATTTTATTATACCTATTTTTCAAAGTCACTCTGTATATTCCTTGAATTTCTTTACCTGCTTTTAGAATATCTGTATTATGTCTTATATTCTTAACCACATGTTTTTTCCTCTCTTCAATCTTATTTTCATTTGTCGACGTAGTGGTACATGAACACTATTACAGTCAGCACCAGGCATTGTCTTAAGATTAATTAGCGCATTTCTAAATGCTTTTATAAATAAGTATGTCGCCAATGTGGTTAAGTATTTTCTTAGCAGGGCTTACCCATGTGAAAAGTCATCTTTTATGGTGTTGAAACCAGATGTTTTGAAATATCATATCATTTATATTTGCCCATTCTATTAGTTTTTTCCGCTTTAATTTCTTGTACCTAAACCATAATTCCCCACTACAGCCTCCATTTTCCTTTCCTATTTTTGCATTAAAATCTCCTAGTGTTATTTTTATTTCTTGTAATTAAATTTGAGACATCGCCATTTCTACTTCATCGTAAAAGTGTTGTATTTCTTCATCACGACTACTTGTTGTTGATGAGTATACTTGTATACTATTTATATCTGTTGGCTTGCCTTTAATTTTGACCATAATAGATCTCTATGAAATACACCAGTAATCATTAACTAATTATTTTTTTTAAAAATCAAATAGTAGACCTACTCCTTTCTCGCCTGTATCCCCTCCCTAATAAATTATTATGTGCCGTCGGTTTTAATTGTTCCCGATTCCTTCCATAACATCCCACTTATGCCTAGAATATTAATGTTTATGCTTTCCATTTCTCTTATCACATTGTTCAACTTTTCCAACTCATTTAATGTTCTCACATTTCATGTACCTATTTTAAATGTTTACCTTGTGTAAATTTTTTTCGTTATGATTTTGTCATCAATAGGTGGACGATGGTCTGGTGTCACCTGTGGCTCATGACTGTCCCTACCGGACAGGTGTAGGCCATGAATTTCGGTCTTTGGCAGCAGTCTCCAAAGTGTCGTGGTGAATTCCAAAAGCTTTTAGTGAAATCTTCTGGGCCTTTAAAGCATTTCCTTTGGTTGCCCTGGGAGCGTTTACCACAGCGCAGCTCACCGTAAAAAATTCGTTTAGGGAGCCTGTGATCTGGCATGCGAGTCAAGTGACCAGCGCAGAGAACCTGATTCATCATTAGTAGAGTGTGGATACTGGGCATGGACATTCTAAGACTCCAGTGTTTGGGATCTTGTCTTGCCATGTAATCTTCCCAAGGCAGACTGTGTGGAAGTGATTTAATTTCCTGGCGTGTCGCTGGTAATAAGTCCAGGTTTCACAAACATGTAACAGTGTAGATAATACGACTGTTTTGTCGACTTTCTTCATCGTGTAAAGGCGTGACAACGCCGGCAGCGTATAGCACGGACACAGAAACATGAGACTCAGAACTAAGATCAACTAATTGGCAAGAAACTGATAATTGGCGATAATAGTTCGTACGTTTGTTATGGGGACTGTCAAATTGTGAAGCAACGGGTTGTACAATTATAGAGTTCGTTGAGCGAATATTTGATATGTCATTGACAATTGATAGGCAAAACTATATCCTCGGCCCCCTCCCCTGATTGTTGTTATTATTCCTATTTTTGTTTTAAAGCATAACGTAACAAATTGTCGTCTATCAGAACAGCAAGATGCCTGTAGTAGGTGCCTGCAACTTACACATATAGAGATTCTGAGATCTCACAAACAAAAGAGATCTCAAGATCATAGCATTAACGTTTAGTGAAATTTTAGTGATCGTCGCTGAGACATTGCCTTTCTTCGAACTCCAATTTGTGTATTAGTTTCGGGTTCATTGTTGGAAAAGGTAGTTTGAAACTCATTGCTTCCAATCGAACGATAATTAAATCACCTCACCACATGTCAACGCACAGATAATCAGACGTGACTTGAATAAATAATGAAAAACAAATCTTGCCACCCATTTTACTTAATATGTGCTCACATAATTCCAGCTACTGGAGCCAAAAAAAAGAGGAGCATGAGAAAGTATACCGATGTTTGATCCATTAAAAAAATTAAACTGTGTGAATTTAGTAAGAGTTAGTACTGCATGTATGACAAGAACTGAAGAGAGAAAAGTCGCATATCACCAATGGCCAATAAGTCGCAAATCCCCAAATGGCCAATAACTTGCGAAACGTAACTTTCATTACCACCCAGATGGAACAGGTTCTGCCTTTGAATTCAATGCCGAGTAGGTCGTTCCAGCGACTAAACCGCCAGCAGCTGTGTGCATTAGTGAAGGAAGTACTTTACACCATGCAGTTTAGTTTACCCCCTCCCCCCCACCCCTTTTCCCCTTTCCGTAGTTATCGCCAGGGGTATATACGGTGCAGTCTACAATCATATACCATTATAATATAAACAACGTAAGGGATAGATGACCAATTATTGTTAATCGTTAAACTGCAGTCGGAATTTGCGTTGTGCTGATCATCATGCGAAGGTTATGATTTAAACTGCTTACTATGTTTCTGATTGTTAAGCATCATTAGAACAGAAGATGAAGAGGAAGCAGAAGAAAAAGAATTAGAAGAAGAAGAGACGAGAAGAAGAAGAAGACTAAACAGAAGAAGAAGAAGAAATCGCACACAGACACCCGCGTAAGCAAACACGCAAGTGTGCAAGTATGCGTTGGTGGAATATACCATATAAAAGTTAACATATTGAATGGGGGTTGTTCAAATCAAGCATTTCTTCTTCTTCTTTTCGTTCATCCGGAGTGTTTTTTCAGATGTGATGGCGGTGTGTCTGTTATGCGCCCTTGGGCCGAAACCCGTAGGCCAGCACATCCGACAATAGCGTGCTTTTTTGACCAGGTAGCATTCCTGGGAGACTCTCACTTTTGTGGTGCCATCTACAACCATGCTGGCCAAGTTGGAACGGTCGAAGACAACGGTCATCCCTCAAAGGAAGGCAGGGACAGCCCATAGCATTTTCCGCCATCCAAGGCTGCTTCCATAGTTGCAGGGCCGATACATAACGCCCTGGATCTGGGCTCACCGAGGGAAATCGTCACGTCCTGCTCATGGCTGCTTTAAATCCTCACTTCAATATATTGGTTATTTCGTTTGCTCCGGGCCATTCCCGCACAAACCAGACAGATTTGCAGACGGCATCCACTCAGCGAGTTTTCGGACATATGCTTGTCGTTGCGCCCGTCAGAGCTGTTCCAGGCACGACAGACATTCGGAAAACTACCTTGTCAGAGCTGTTCCGAACAAGAGCGGCATTCGGAAACTAGGTAGTCAGAGCTGTTCCTAGCACGAGAGACATTCGGACGAGACATTTCACTCGGACGTAATTGCGTTGTGTCAATTTTTAGTTTGCCACCCATAGGACGACACTTCCGGCTTCCGGCGGGCATTTTTTAATGAGGTTAGCCTTCCTCGGGTTTCGAGACTCTTGTTTCGGCTTCCACACAGCAAGCTTTCGCTTCGGGCTGCCACGTAATGGATTCGCAAGACAGGCGTTCCATTTCGTGTCGACGAGACAATTTTCCACCTTTGACCACTCTCACTCCATGAGTGTGGTTACAGACTGTTGGACGTCTGCGAGACGTGCGACCGAGGTGTTTTTCCACCCTTTGTACTCGCTCACGAGGTAGGCTACATGTGCTTCCGGCTCAGCACCTCACCTCCGTGCGTCTGTGGGCGAGTAACGGTCAGGCCCTTTCATCCAGGGATACCTCATATCCCCCAGCTAAGAACCATCGAACAAATCTGCGCCGAGCATTTAGCGTTCTCAGCACATCATCACAATTTTGATGTTGGTTTGTGTCGGCCAGGCTCTCACTTCCGAGAGTTTATGGCTTAGAGACGTTCAGCCATACACCTCGGATGGGAGCCTTAGAGGTTATGTCCGGACTGAGATTTTAGGGATCGTTTGCCTGATTTTGACTGCTATCCTGTCTTACCTGCAGAGCAGCAGGTTGTGTCTCTCTTAGTCTGGTCCCTATCCCACGAGCCGTCCGATATGTAGTTTTCATCCATCGGCAAGCACATGGGGTCGATGGGACACGCAAGCTCCCCCACCACGGCAAGGTGGAGACACATCGGGGGAGAAATCAAGCATTTTAAACACAGCAAAACTAGCGTGTAGAACCACGATAAAACGCAAAACACGGAAAAAGAAAATAGCAAGTTGGTTGAACGCAGAGGCAAAGAAAGCTGTAAAAGACAGAAATGAAAATATAAAAAGTTGTCGAAGAGCAAACATGAACGCGATTACATAGAATATAAAATACTGAGAAGACGTGAATAAATATTAAAGAGAGAAAAACAAAATTACTGGAGGAGCATGGATAAACCATAAATAAAAACTGCAAGGTGTCAACTAGAAACGTCTACAAAAAGATAAGTGAAATGAGAACCAGAGGAGAACCCTTTGACCCACTGAAATAATTAACAGCGAAAATGGAAAACCAGTAAGTGAACAAATCCAAATCCTAATAAGATGGAAATAGCACTTCGAACAACTTCTCAACATCCCATTAAATTTCACAGGAATTCAATAAACCGTCACAGATGCCACTGAAAAACTAGAATCAGACATACCGAAAGAAGAAATCGTAGAAGCCGTCAGATTAGCCCCATTGAACAAACCACCAGGACGAGATGAAATGCCAAACTTATTAAATCAGCAAGAGAAGTAGCATGGCTACATAGACTATTCAGCCATGTCTGGGTAGAAACACAGACACCACGAGACAGGGGAGACGCCATAATTATTCCAGTTTGGAAAAACAAAGGCAGCAAAAGAGACTGCATACAATACAGAGGCATTTCACTTGTGAGTCATACTGGGAAAATATTCTGCAACATTCTTGAGACAAGATTACGAACTACTATAGAATCCCAACAAAGCGAAACACAAATTGGATTTAGGAAAAACAAAGGATGAACTGATGCCATGTTTGCTCTTAGACAGCTTATAGAAAAATCAATCGAATTCAATGAAACACTCTACATAGCCTTTGTCGACCAAGAAAGGGCATTTGATAGAGTTGATAGAAACAAGCTGTGGGAAATCCTTAAACAATATGGAGTGAATACACATCTAACAAACCTATGTAGCCTACCTATTTTCACCTGTTTACTAATTGTCCATCATTCGCAGCCGTATGTTAAAACTGGTTCTATGTAACATGCAAGAACTCTTATTATAACTTTTAATGACAGTTACTTATTGCTCAAAACGTTCTTCATTTTATATAATACATTATTTGCTTGTCCTATTCTGCTCTTTATCTCAGTGATGAATCTTCCATCTGATGTTATCCATGTGCCTAGATAAATTAGTTTCTGCACTTGCCCCAAAATAACACCTTGTAGTTTAATTGCACATTTACGAACGGTCTGTTTCTTTAATATTCCCATGACTTCTGTCTTTCTATTATTCAAATTAAGGCCTATTTTTATTTCTGCAACCACTGGCTCTATAATTTCCTGTAGATTCTTCTGTATTGTTGCTGTCAAGACGGTGCATACCAGACTAGAGCACATACACACTTAAACGAGGGTAAGTGAATAAGTAAGACACAAATGGCTGTAGAAAAATAACTAAATATGATAACAACTCAAAATCAGTTTATTTTTATACATACAATGTCCCTTTATTTCTCAACATAATGTCCATCAACATTGATGCACTTATCCCATCGTTGTATCAGTCCTCCCAAACCGGCTGGATAGAACTGCGTGCTCTGTTTTCTAAACCACGTTTTCATTTCACATTCAACTTCGGCGTCATTCGCGAAATGTCTCCCACCAAGGTGGGATTTCAGTGTTTATGCTGACAAATGTTTATCCCTTAAAGCGGTGAATAGCTGGGTAGAAAACGTTAAGCGGGCGAGTCAATAAGTAAGTCACACAGTTCTGTGGGATGGCAGGTAAAAGAAAACAAAGCACGCAGTTCTATGCAGCCAGTTTGAAAGGACTGATAAAACGATGGTATAGGTGCATCAATGTTGGTGGAAATTGTGTTGAGAAATAAATGGACAATACATGCATTTCATCTCATCTCATCATGTTCCTCTTGTACCTTGCGGTGTCGAGGTGAAGTATAAACATTGTGAGAGTGCCCGATTATGGGTTTCATATATCGATATGCCCATGGACTCTGCTATTCCCTCCGTCCAAGGTTTACGTGGTCGGCCTCTTCCTCTGTTTCCATCTAGCCTGTACATCATTGCTTGTTGTGGTATGTTGTTGACTGGTAACCCACTTGCATGGCCAAACCATTTGACGTACTGCTTTCTAATGACATCTAGTGTTGCTATAACCCCTACCCTAGTCCTGATTTCTTCATTTCTGATCTTATCTCTTCTTGCTTCGTTGAGTATTATTCTCTGGAATCTCATTTATGTTGTGATTTTTCTTTTCTCTTTTTCTGTCATTGTCCAGGTTTGGCATTGGTGGCATAGAGTTGGTAGGAAGATTGTGTTGTAAAGTGCTTTCTTAGTAGTTATTGATACATGTTTGTTCTTTAGTATTGGTGTCATGTGTCCATTGAGTTGGTTTGCTTTATTGCATCTATTTTCGTTCTCGTCTTCTGATCTGCCATTTGATGATATTATACTACTTCCTAGGCACTTTAAACTCTTTACTTGTTTCAAGGGATGTTCGTTTATGTGAACCGTTGTTGTTTTCTCTTCCCCAGCTATAGTCACTACCCCCGTTCCGCCCGTGCCAATTTTCATGTGTGTTCCCCACACATTTCGTTTAGACTATTCATGTGGGATTGTAATTCAGCTTCTGATTTTGCTATTAGTGCTTGGTCGTCCGCAAACTGGAGTTCTCTAATGGTTAGACATGCAGATTGTTCTTCTTCTGTATTTTCGTCATGCGGTATTCTTGCGGTCTCTGCTTGGCTGATTTCTTTAAATATATTGCCTATATATGTATGTATAAGCTATTAAAAAAACTGGTTTCAAGTTGTTACCATATTTAGTTATTTTTCTACAGCCATTTGTGACTTACCTATTAATTTACCCTAGCACAAACACGAACATATAACCATAGCATACAGTACGTATTTCAGAACCGAAACACGATTTTCAGCTGTATCATAAGCTAATGAATGGCGACGTATATACACATGTGATAACACAGTATTCCTGCAAGTATGTGCTAAACATTAGCAATAACCATAGCCCTTTTCTTACTAAGAGCGCGTAGAATAGTGACTGAATCATCATCATCATCATCATCATCATCATCATCATCATCATCATCATTATTATTATCATCATCATCATCTTCCACTTCTGCCGTCAAGCACTGGATAGTGGTATTCCGTGTGATTGTACAATGTCTCTGATGTCGTCAATCCATTTACTTCTTGGACGTCCTCGTGGTCTCGTCGCAGATGATCTTTGATGTAAGGCCAGTGATGGTAATTATTGGTGTTGCATTCTAAAGGCATGGCCAAATCACTTGATCTTCTGTCTTTCAATAACTGTGGCACAAAGTGTTGACCCCACTGTTTGTCTGATAACAGCATTTCTTTCTCAGTCTCGGAATGTTAAGTTGACAGCTCTCAGGCATCTCATCTCGCAGGTGTTGATTTTGCGAAAGTGTGATTTGGATAAAGTCCAAGTTTGAGATTGGTAGCATAGGGTTGGTGTGAATATACTGTTTATTATCTGTCGTTTTGCGGACATGGGTATATTTGGATGTTTCAGTAAGGGTGATAGTTGATATGCAAGTAACTGAATAGTTGCCTGAATCGCATGATGATCATGGGTTCGTATACTCATGTAAGCGGATTTTCAAAATTGACGTGACTCCCATGTCCATCCAACATTATGTGGGTACCAAGGAATGTTTTGGATCCTACCCACATCACCGGCTGAGTGTCATCTGGTAAAGCAACTATTGGTCTAACAAGCTCCTGTAAGGGTCTTTTACTTGTACAGCTGCCGAGCAGCCTTGAAAGTCCATAATTTCTGGTCTCTTTAGTAAAGATCGCAGTCAAAACCGCCGCATGACATTGCCGAGTAAACTAATGGACAATTAATACTTTAAACATAATTTCAAAAGTTCAGATTAGTTTAATATGTCTTTGTTAACATCTGTATTTATAAAACTACGGCATGTTCTTAACTTGTGCTTCGTCTTTTTGCTGATTGTCAACAACCCATGTGTAAGGCGTCATCAGATTACTTCTCCCACACCATACAAGAAACTTGCAAGTCGTGTGAGAGGAAATACATGGTACATTTTATTGCCGTTGGCTCTTTACAAGTACGTAACAGTCGCTATCAAACCACACACAAAGCCACAGAATTGCCTATCACTAGTTTCCTAAACTCTAATGCTATCTCTATCTATTTGGTTACACAAAACTCCTATCAACACTAAACGAGGTGCTCGCTACAAAGTCAGTCCCCAGTCTGACTTTCTTACTCGCGTGGCTACACAGCACGCGGAAGGCCCTTGAGGTGTCCTTCGGCTTTTTGCGTGCCGTTGCTCCTGGCACGCTTACATTAGCTGTCTTCTGTTGAGTGGCAATCGTGGCTATTACATAGGCGTGATTCTGTCGTGACCAGAGTGCTAACCATCTGGTCAACGTCTCCGTGTCTCATGAGAGAACTAGTTAATAGTCCCCCATTCTATCACCTACCCTGCCCTTATATCGGGGCACTGTATCACCTCTAATCTATTTGAGGTTGACCACTCTTCCCGGTGGTCTTCTATCTTGAGAAGACCTCCGGCCTTTATGTACCAGTCTTTGACACACACCCTCCCCTCCTGTGTTGCGTCATCAACTTTGACTCATTGGTTGTGACGCAAGGGGTTTCTAAAAAATTAGTGTCTCTAATTTTTGTCAAAGACTGTAGATAACCTGGCTTTGGGTAACTCCATAGACTTCTACTGACTAATGTCACAATGTAGTATCACTTTACTTGGCTACTGGCAATCGCCACAAACTTGTCTGGTTGGCGTGAGCCCTATTCTCAATCGCAATATTATATTAATTAGAGGTATGTCTGAACCGGACCGTTGTCTTATAAGACCTGCCCTCCAATAGTAAATTAACTTACTACCCATACAAAGTTGACTTTCTTAGGGTCAACACATGAATTGCTTCATGTCCCCCATATAATATTAAACAACCATTACCCAAGCTGTGTGCGACAGGCTTTACCTATCTCGCTTCCGCGTGTAAAGTATATCTTTCACTGTTAAGTTAGTGTTTCGTTGTCTATTATGTCCCCTGACCCGGAGTTATCTGCCTTTGATCTACAAAATATGTATGCAATTTATATGTTTGTTTTTCTGGTTGTTTGCGTGTTTGGATGTAATTAATAATATAAGCTAACTTCTAACATGTGTATCTAACTATCATGTGTATGTAAGTTAGTTTTCAAGTGCCATAATTCGGTTGAATGAGGTCACAAACAAGTGTATAACACTAATTAGTGACTACATTTCCGTCTTATGAGACTTAAAATACTTTTTCTAAGATCTAAACTAAATTACACACAACACATTCATCACAGCACATTTTCAACATTGAAAGCAAACATTTGACGCAGACAAAAAATAAAAAGTCGTGTTGAGCGGCAGAAAAATCCGCTGACCGATCTACTCTCTCTTGTATACTTTACATTCGCTCTCACTTTCACACTTCTGTTACACATCTTTCACTTTCACACTTCTGTCACACATCTTTCACCCTCCCAATTATTTAAAAATCTTGGAGTGACACTGTACAAGTTTGGCTCAGTTTGAGAAAGTTGAGCTCAATGACTGTGCGTAAATCGCTGCACGAGTCATGTATATACAACATATTTACTTGTAAGAGCAAGGGTTGATGGTTTGTACCCTGGTATCATGACCAACTATATTTTACTGAACTAATACTGTAAATACTGACATACTAATACTAGTTCTATAAATGTGTATTTAATGCGTTAACTATTTTAATATATTTTGCCACATTAATCCTAAGATGTGCTTACATTAATCCTAATATTTATCTAATTTAAGGGATGTAATCTAATTATTTAAAATGGCATTGATGTGAGATGAGTTATGTACCTTTCTGAAATGGGTAATCTAAAATGTAATAAAATTATAACTAATGTTTTTAGATGCAAAAAAAAATATATATATATATAAAAATATATGACTGATATTCTTATCTAAATGGTGTAAATGATGTATGTTTAATTGTACAATATTTTTTATCCTATTATGGTGTAAACTAATCATAATACTACCTGATCACGTTTGTTAAATGGAATGGTTCATTAAGATGGAATGAAATCAACTGAAATGAAACAAAGTGGAATGTAATAAACTAAATGGTATTATTCCTATCTAAACTACTATCTATTCTACTTTTAAGGTAAGTAAGTGGGTGAAATAATGATTTTTGTAAAGTACTAAAAAAAATGAAAACTATTTTATTTCCTAACTCTAAATATAAATTAAAGTTACCTAATCTACCTATAATTTATCACTATATTAAAACGTTATAATACATATCACATTCAGTATATATATGTATGGTATTTAAATACCCCAGGTTAGTTGTTGCCCCAATGTTCAGAAATAGCTTTCATTGGCATATTATATATTCACACTTGTCCTGGGTATTTTAAATACATTACACAGTCATACTTGTGTCCTATGGGTATTGCACCTGTTGAGTTCGCTTGTGTCGTAGACCAGTATTTTCGTGTCTGTATTTATGCACTGTTCTGACACTGTTTTTCTCTGCTTAACACAAATGATTCACCGGAACACATATGGAGCTTAGTAAATAACGAGCTGTTCCAGTTCACACGGTGATATATTTGTTATTCGGAGCACAGTTCTTCTTTTGATGTCTACGGACACATGGTAGATCACTGTTCTTAGTACATAGTTCAGCACGTAATATCTATGTATCAGTATAAACATTTCAATTAGAATATTCTAATGTACTACTACTCTATTACTCTACACTCCTATGTGGAATCTCTGGTATTTCTACCTCAGATGGTCGACTAAGGGTATCAGCCAGAATGTTGTCCTTACCCTTAATATGCTCTATACTAAAAGTATAGTTTTGGAGAATTAGCGACCACCTGTACATACGGTCATTCCGATGCACACCACTTTGTATGACCGTGATTGGGGAGTTGTCAGTCTGGACAATGAAGTGAACACCCGCTAGAAATCGATGGAGCTTTCTCACCGCATAGATGACGCTTAGGGCTTCCAACTCTGATATGGAATATCTGGACTCAGCAGGTGTGATCTTACGGCTCACGTAGCAAATCGGGTGGAAGATGCCCTCATAAACTTGGCCTAGTACTGCAGCGATGGAGATTCTGCTGGCATCTGTCCTAAGATAATAAACGAGCCTAGGATTAGGCAAGCGGAGGATTGGTACATGACTAAACAGGATTTTCAATTTTGACAATGCAGAAATTAATAATGCGAGTGAATTTTCAGCAGCGTGTGTGGTTCTCAATCAAAAGTCTGTGTTTACGTTTTTTCAACATGGCGGAACAACGTGTGTTTTCCGAACGATCAGCAGTCAACATACCGAAGCGGCGTGGTAGCCGCGCAGGGAAAAAGAAGCCAGGTAAGCTCGGTGGCTTGAGACGTTTTAGACTCAAGTGTCATCGTCTAGGACTCAGGAACATCCGTATTCTATATTGGAACTGTGCCAGTGTAAAACAACGGGGCTCTATTTTAGAAACCCTAGTTTACAGGAACGACATTGTAGCACTCCAGGAGACGAGACTGGGCGATCAGCTACTCCGAATTGCCGGCTTCAAATGTTTCTATAACAGACGACATCTGGGAACGGCAATTCTCGTTCGCGACAGCATGGTGGCATCAGAGCTAGACATGTCCAGTTGGAACAGTGACGATATACAAATACAGGCGTTGAGAGTTCATTCCAGCATACCATTCGTGTTGGTTAATGTTTATGCCCGCAATGCGAGTGTGGACGCCCAGAAGTGGCAGTGCTTAAGTGGCATATTAGGCCACGAGAGAAATGTTATTTTCTGTGGTGACTTCAACGCTAAAAGCAGATCATGGGGAAACACTTCCTCCAATACACAAGGGGAGGAGCTCGAGACTGCACTGGAAACCATTGACCTGGTTTGTATCAACAGTGGCTGTGTCACCAGGACAGCAAGCCGTCCAGGCGATGAGGACAGTGCTATTGATCTGGCGCTAGTTTCACCTTCACTCACTACAGTGTGTAGATGGGGTGTCCTAGGACACCATGGCAGCGACCACCACCCATGCAGCATATTGGTGGAGAAAGGCAGAACCAGGCAGCACAAGCTAAAGGTAAAGACGTTCCAGTATGACAGTACAGGGCAAGATGTGGTGAGTAAAATAAGACGTGACAAGCGCAGAACGTTTCAGGGCAGGAAGAAAAGAAAAAAAAGCTGGGAGCAGCCACCGTGGTGGAGTTTCGAGGTGGAGAAGGCTTGGGTGGATAAGCGTAGTGCTGTAAGGAGATGGCAAAATGCCAAGAAGAACAGAGCTGGTCATCCTAGTCCCTGCTTGCACTTAGAAAGAGAGATGCACACAAAAGTAAGCTATTTCAAAAAACTGGTCACGGTGGTTAAAAGCGAAAAATGGGCAGAGGTGTGTCAAAGAGTAAGCACAGACAAGTCACTGAAATTGTTCTGGCGACTACATAAAAGCATGAGTGGTGTAGTCAAGAATAAGAGCATTTCTGACTTCCAAGGTGCTGACCTCATCTGGCAGAGGACTGACGAGGACAAGGGCAAAGCCCTCTTTGAACGCTACCTTGAGCAGAGCAACCAGACAGACATGGGAGGCCGGAATCTGGCCAAGGAGGTCACCTCAGACAGATGCAAGGCCCAGAACACTTCGGATGACGACACAGTGACAGGGCAAGAAATCAAGGCTGTGCTTCGACGATCAAAAAACAGTGCTTCAGGTCCTGATGGCATAAGATACGACGACATAAATAGGTGTACCGACAATGAGCTAGAGAAACTTGCAGCCATGTACAACAACAGTATAGGGAGTGCTAGCATCAAGGAGGAATGGTTACACAGCTATCTGATTCCCTTGCCGAAGCCTGACAAAGACCACAAGAAAATTCAGGGATATCGAATTATAACCATGCAGAATACAATAGGCAAGCTGCTGGAGAAGGTAATTGCCAGGAAAATATCAAGCCAACTAGAGAGGCAAGGTGTTTTCCCACCTACCCTGGGTGGGTACCGTCCAAAAAGAGAAACCTGGACCAATGCAGCAGTCTTTGCCCTCGATGTCTATGAAGGTTTCCACTCAGGCACTGAAACCATTGCTGCAGCGATTGATCTTGAGGACGCATACAACAGAGTACCACTGGATTTTTTAATGTTTCAGCTTCTTGAACTAAACGTAAGTCCATTCCTCCTTAGTTGGATCGCTGCAGCTCTCTTCCAACGGAAAGTAGTTTTTAGATGTGGCAGTTGGACTTCGGAACCAACAACAATATATCCTGGCCTACCACAGGGATCACCATTATCTCCGGTACTGTTCAACGCCTACACAGTGAGAATCACCAGTGAGCAGATCACTGGACCTGGCAGGACATTGTCATATGCTGATGATGTTTTAGTGTATCGTCAGGGTAAGGATAGAGAGGAGGTTGCTGTGGAACTACAAACCGAACTCAATCGCATAAGTACTTGGTGTGATGAAGCTTGGGCAATGGTCAACCCAACAAAGGCAACAGTGACTTGGTTCTCGTTGAATAATCATATTGTCAACAATCCAACACCAACTGTAATGCTGTGTTCAGAGACGGTGGAAAGAACGCAGGCAATGAATTACCTGGGGATACGGTTTGATCGAAGCCTTGCTTATAATGCGCACATAGACCAGGTGATAACAAAGGCCAAGCGGGGTTTGGCAGCGATGCGGGTGATGGCGGCAGCAAACTGTGAGCAGCGCCATCTATGTCTTCTGTATGAGGGGCTGGTCATGTCTGTTTTGGAGTATGCAATGGCAATCCTGACTGTCAGC
The DNA here is from genome assembly GCA_014155875.1 of Cepaea nemoralis. NCBI lineage: Eukaryota > Metazoa > Mollusca > Gastropoda > Stylommatophora > Helicidae > Cepaea > Cepaea nemoralis. Next base: position 38,261 of record JACEFZ010009908.1, read on the forward strand.
CATAAGCAGATAGAAAGGATGGAAAGGATACAGAATGAAGCTATGCGCATTATTCTTGGATGTACAAGAGATACAGCATGCAGGGCGATGCGCTACCTTCTTGATTTTCCAACCATTAAAGAGAGAATGCAAGTTTGCAGGGCACGTGCCTACCTCAGAATTAACGCAAACACACAGCATCCATTGCATAGTGAAATTAGGAAGGTGAAGGGCAGCAGGTTAAAAAGAGGACGGTCGTGGATGGGTCAAGCCGAGGACATTCTTCAACAGGTGTGTTCACTTGAGGACTTAGAACCTGGCGAGGAGTGGGTGCAAGTGCCAACAGACTTCTGCACATCCTTTTCAGTTTGCATCCAACTAGATAGGAAATGCAGACAAGAAAATCCGGCTGCTGTTGAGGCTGAAGTACAAGCGTTGATTTTCGAGAATTCGCTAGACAGTGACGCGGTCATCTACACAGATGGGTCGGTCTTCCGACATGTGAGAAGCTCATGGGCCTTTACAGCTCGGGCCGGAGGGAGAATTGTGAAGGAGGACTCTGGTGCTTTCACTGAAACCACAAGTAGCCTGACCATGGAAGTCATGGCAGTAAGTAAAGCAATAGCATGGCTCGAGACACAGACATTCACTAGGGCTTGTTTCCTTAGCGACTCAATGAACATGATCAAGAGGATAGAGGAGGGGTCGATCCGAAGAGAATGGTTGCTGCCTCTGAAGCGGTCTCGGCTGGCAAATATTAGTTTCATCTTCGTGCCAGGGCATGCGGGAGTACAAGGAAATGAGCGGGCTGACAAGCTCGCAGGTGAGGCTACTGTTGAGGGCGGACGCGCCATGGACCAGGCTGACATTCTGAATGCTCTACGAGAAGTGAGACTTTTGCAAGAACCAAGTGATGACTGTGAATCTACAACAATGGCCAGACTGCGAGAGCAGCAAATTAAAAGAGGGGTGGCCAAACAAGAACACTACGCAGGAAGCCAAAGAAGATTGATAAACCAACACAGAACTGGCGTCGTTAGCCGCTACACGCTGCGGGATTTGCTGAGGAGGGGATCCGAGCACTTATGGACTGAATGGTCCGATGTGCAACGAGGATGATCTGTCGACTAACTAACTAACTAACTATTAATAATGCATCTTTGACATCTAATTTTACAGATGCTTTTAAAACATTGGAAAATACACTTGTAATTTCCGCCAAATTTGGTATGAATTTGCTATAGTAATTTACTAACCCCAAAAGGCTTCTGACCTGCTTCTTTGTGGTAGGCATGGTCAGATTCATAATTTTTGTAATAATTCTATTGTCAGTCTTAAGTTGACCTTGTGAAATGACATGACACAAAAAGTCAATTTCTTTTAGGCCCAATTCAACTTTGCTCGGTTTGACAGTGAGACCAAAGAGTCGCAACCTATCAAAGACATGTCTCAGTTTCAGTAAGTGTGTTGTCTAGTCATCAGTATGGACACATATATCATCTATATAAGTCACTGTATTCGTCACTTCATGCAGTAGATCTCTAGTTAAGCGTACGAAAGTGGCAGGAGCATTTCGAAGTCCGAAAGGAAGAAAACGCCACTCGTAAAGTCCTAAAGGAGTTGAAAAAGCAGTAAGATGAATGGATTGAGTCTGCATAGGGACCTGCCAATATCCCTTAGTAAGATCTAATTTAGAAAAGATTTTGGAGGTGGACATGTCAAGGATAAGATCTTCGCAGGAAGGAATTGGTTCTGCATCGATCTTAGTGACGTTGTTGAGCTTTCGATAGTCCACACACAGACGAATTGTGGAGTCTTTTTTCTTAACTAGGACGATTGGAAAGGAGTACTCAGATGTAGATTTCTGGATGATCCCACTAGCTTCTAAATTAAGAATTTCCTTATTTAGACTTTCTCTATAGCTGAGTTGGATAGAGTACGGCCTGCATTTAATAGGCTTAGAGTCCGAAAGAAGAATGGAGTGCTCGATTCTGTCCGTCCTACCTGGAATGTCAGAAAATATGTCTTTATACTCTGTCACTAATTGTACTAATTGTTGTCGTTGACTGTCTGTTAGTCCCTGTTCTATCTGTATGCTATCCATTGTCGCAGTTTTGTCTACAATGGGAACAGGTAGTTCCATTCCGTCGTCGTCTACCTGATTCAGTACGGGGGTGGTGCTAAGTGCGTATTCTGTAAGCTCACTAGGTGTATGGATATCGTCGGATTTGCCAGTCTCGCTAACTAGTTTAGTTGCGTTGTGTACGTCTGTCGTCTGATCACTAGATGTAGGTGCACTTTGTTCGTCTGTCTCTACTTCTGTCTGTTGTCGTGAAAAGTAAGGTTTCAGTATGTTGACATGGAATATCTTTAAGTGGCCGTTTGTTGATATTTCATAGTCAACATCTGACAGTTGTTGTATCACCTTGAAAGGCCCTTGCCATGAAGTTAACATTTTATTATGCTTGTCTGGTAGTAGCACCATTACGTTTTGACCAGTTTCAAGTGTTATGGGTCTAGCACTTTTGTTAGGACTGTGATGTTTGAGGATATCTGCACTGTTCACTGGAGAGAAACAATTCTTCTCCTCCCAGACAGATATTTCTTCATCTGTACAGTGCCTTAGCTGGGGTAGACACCCAAGAATTAAATCAGCACAAGGGTTGTCTAGTATTGCACAAGTAAAGGTACCAGAAAGGAACGGGGTGTTTATATGGGCTCTTGCCAGAGGATAGGTTTCTATATTACCAGAAAACGTCCGGCATTTTACAGAGTCACCAGTATAATCCTTTGGATTAACAAATTCCCTTTTCACCCAATAATAGAGCTCCCACTGTCAAGCAAACATCGGCATGGCTTATCATTGACCATTGCAGAGTGAAACAATAGATTGCCTCTGGAGGCTGTAACTGCATTTGCATTCTCTACGGAGGATGTTACAAAATGCCCACATTCTAATTTTCCGTCTGCATGAAATTGGTGACATTGGACACAATTGTCAAAGCTTAATACATCGTTCACACAACAGACATCTTCAGATTGCTTGAAAGGTAATACATTTTCAATCTCACATTTAGTCTCACTACCACTATCAGAAGATGTATCAATCAAAATAGCATTGTTGGCTTTCATACGTTGGCGGCCCAGGCACTTATTTGAATAATGGCCGTAGCTGGAACAAAAGAAGCATTTGATTGCACGCCTGTATGCAGATCTTTTGTTTTGTTGCTTCTTAATAACATTTTCAAGATGCGCCGGATAATTTGGCGATTTGTCACACATAGAATAAGTGTCATGCAAAAGTTGACAGTAAATACATTTTGACACTTTCCTATCTTTCTGGTCGATTTTCTGAAAGGGTTTTCTCTTACTCTGATAGTTTTTAGGTTGATCTTTCACAAAGGAAACTACTTCAGAGTCATTTGAGGTCTTAAAAATATCTCTGTTAGAAGAAAAATATGCAGACCCTTTCTTTTCGAACTGCTCTATATTCTCAATGTCTGACTGCTGTAAGAATGTAGCAAAAGGAGATGGTATAGTGGATATGACTTTATCCATGGCTATTAAATTTTTAAGTCTGTCAAAGTCTTTTCCTATGTTAGCTGCTTTCAGCCACCTATTTAGTACACTCTGAACATTTGAGACGTAATCAATGAAAGTCTCACTAGGTTTAGGTTTTAAATTTGAGAACTGAACCTGATACCCAGGGGCATCAAGTAAAAAATGTTGCATTATCCTATCATGGATGTATTGATAGTTAGATCTAAGATCTGTTGGTATTGGTTCTATCACTTTAAGGGGCTCACCACTTAGGTTCTTCATATAAATCATAGCCCACATTTCTATTGGCACTTGGTGATACTCGACATTTTCTGTCCAGGCTGATATTGAATCTTCTTTACAATATGGTTTGATAATATTTTTGTATTTGTTGAACTTATTTTCTTCTTGTTGACTTTTTAGTTCAGTGGCAGAGATCTCTGCGTGTGAGTCTACATCCATACCTTTCATCTTTAATTGTGTCTCTGATTCTACTTGTATTTGTTTTTCCTTAACTCTTGCCATTTCATCTATCTCTTTTTGCTTTAATTCTTTCTCCTGATCTAATTGCTTTTGCTTTACTTCTTTGTCTTGATCTAATTGCTTTTGCTTTAAATATAATTCCTTCTGTCTAATTTCCTTATCATGTTCTAACTGTTTCTGTTTAGTTTCTAATTCTTTTTGTTTATTTATTTCAGCTAGTTCTATCTGGTGTTGTCTTTCTCGTGCGCGTTCGTCTCTCTCAGCATTCTCTTTTCGTATGCGTTCAGCTGTCTCAGCATCTTTTGCTTCTTTAAATTTCTGATCCGCATATTGTTCTAGCTCTTTACCTGTGTATTGCATTTCTTTGCCTGCTTTCACGAAATCAGCTAAAATAGCCATGATGTTTGGTAATTAGCTAGCTTTGATCTACACTGAACTCTTTAGTCACTTATTTTTCTTTGATATGTTATGGTTCTTAATATCTGAGCACTGCAAATTGTACTCTTTGTATATGACCTGAAAAATTTAATCCTGCAAAAAATAAAAACACACAAAAGTATGCTAATGCATCACAAGCTGAAAAAGAGATGCACTATTAATCACATTGTATGCCAAATATATTGAGTATACTCAACTTAATGTTCCCGAGAACTAGGAACACACTCTGGTAACACAGGCCACCTTGTTTAGCACATCGGTATAGACACGAGTTTTCTAAATAGGTCACCTGTTTGGCACTTCGGCATACACACCAATCTTCTAATCAGCTGTTGTTCACCCTGGTTTACAGAGCAGCAACAATTAACAACTAGCACACGACATATTATTCGACAATTTGGTACATCATAATGACATGCCCACGAACAAAACAGAATATAGTTTACTTAATATTAAATTGTCAATGTCCTGTCTTCGTTCTAACTTTTTATGCCTTACGTCACTAACCTAGTTTAATCTATGTAAGTGTTGTGCAGACCAAGTCTAATTTGCATGGCCAAAAAGTAGTGCCATCGTGACGGTAAACACAAGAAAAAGTACGCAAAAAAAAATTCAATAACTGCTTTGAAATAAATAAAAATATATTAATATTGTTTAAATAAACAAATATATTCAATTAATAACTCAAATAAACAAATAATAGGTAATATAAAGCACTGATTCAGGCGGGCAGCAGCCTAACGATTTGTAAACATTCAGATGCTGAATGCCAATGGCGCAGAACAATTGCTTGTCAATCGTAACACGTCAGAGGCGCAGCGCTATTTTTAGCTTGCAAAAATCGATAATGTTGCTGGCTGTGTATCGCTCCGCCAAGAATCATTTTTGATAGTTATTCATAAATAAATAAATAATTACATGAATAAATAACAGAAAATAATAATATCAATACTTACAACTTTGAAGAACACATGATTTAAGTATATAATATTTTACTAAACACAAATAAGCATTATTTCGTCACGATAGGCACAGTTTCGTTAGCAACGTGTCCTAGTTCTGCACACGTCAACCGTCACTGACACAAATTAAATTCACTACTTCACTATTTGTAAACTTAGTCTAGAGCCGTGGATGAGTGTATTAGCTTGGCTCTTTCGTCCAAGCCACACTTCTGACACCACATTAATCTTTGCCTGTCAACAACCCATGTGTAAGGCGTCATCAGATTACTTCTCCCACACCATACAAGAAACTTGCAAGTCGTGTGAGAGGAAATACATGGTACATTTTATTGCCGTTGGCTCTTTACAAGTACGTAACAGTCGCTATCAAACCACACACAAAGCCACAGAATTGCCTATCACTAGTTTCCTAAACTCTAATGCTATCTCTATCTATTTGGTTACACAAAACTCCTATCAACACTAAACGAGGTGCTCGCTACAAAGTCAGTCCCCAGTCTGACTTTCTTACTCGCGTGGCTACACAGCACGCGGAAGGCCCTTGAGGTGTCCTTCGGCTTTTTGCGTGCCGTTGCTCCTGGCACGCTTACATTAGCTGTCTTCTGTTGAGTGGCAATCGTGGCTATTATATAAGTGTGATTCTGTCGTGACCAGAGTGCTAACCATCTGGTCAACGTCTCCGTGTCTCCTGAGAGAACTTGTTAATAGTCCCTCATTCTATCACCTACCCTGCCCTTATATCGGGGCACTGTATCACCTCTAAACTATTTGAGGTTGACCACTCTTCCCGGTGGTCTTCTATCTTGAGAAGACCTCCGGCCTTTATGTACCAGTCTTTGACACTGATACAATGCCTTGAACGCGTGGACCAATTTATATTACTCACAAGATCACACATTTACGAATCTATTTCTCGCAGATGTGTTCTTTTAGATGTGTTCTTTCATATCCTATTTACGCTTTTCTACTTCTGTGAGCCGTAATTGTGTTACTGATATGTTTCATAGATCCCTCTTGAGACATTGTTATATAATAGCTTAAAGAAAACACCATTATGATGCAGTATATTCAACGCGTTTTATCTGTTATTACGACTATTTTGTGATATGATACAGTTTGCTACGAAATTTTATGTTCTTCGCTTTCCCTGTAAAATTAAGGACTTGAGATATCCGTTATATATATATATATATATATATATATATATATATATATATATATATAATATATATATATATATATATATATATATATATATATATATATATATATATATATATATAACCGTTGTTTCCTGACTGTACCGAATCTGTACTAATCTACCTTTTACATTTCTAATGCTGACATCTTGAAATCGATGTTTCTGTGGGAGGGACGACGTTTCGTAATTTATGCAACCCTGAAATCATTACATACATAGGCCAGTCGCTAAACAATGTGTTGGCGGTTTTATTCCATTTGTCTACATATTGGCAACGTCTTGTAGCCAATTACAATCGTGTTACTTCAATGTGCTCCCATTCTGTCCACCGATTGGTAGTTCCGGTAGTTTTCACGATAACATTTCGTTACCAAAATGTTTTATTTGATTCTTTGCTTGTAATATTTTACCCATTTCAATTAGCCATCAATATTCGCCTCAATTTGTTATAGCACACAATGGTATCTCAACACAACATTAATTTGGCTAGTGTCGTTATTTCATCTTGCAAGTAATTTGCATATAGACGAAAATTACCTGTGATAATAACATCTTAACACATTGATTATCTATCTATATATGTGTTCGTGTACGTGTGTATGTGCATATGTTAATTGGCATATGTGCATGTGTGAGAAGTCACTAATAATTGTCATATTATTCATGTTTCCCGTATCAGTGCAAACGTACTATCTGCCTAAAATACACGAAGTCAAATAACCTGACAGAATAAGTAGCGATATATCTAACAAAATGCTGCACTTACCTATGTGAGGTATTATAAATAAATACGCTGTAAACAGTGCGCACGTTTCAATCTTTATTGTACAGGTGAAACCATACATGTTAGAAAATATCATTGTAGCTAACCACAAATGTGTATTAGAAACATGAATGTTATATTTCGATCACTTTGATAATTCAGTTTCTAGTTCTCTACAATGTTTGTTCTTTTAATGTATATCCTCCCATTTCATCGCTAGTCATTAGCGTACCATGACACTCAAAACTGCTCAATTTCTGTAATTACCCACCTTTAAGTCTGTCGACTCATCTGTCGATTTGTCTGTTCTATCGAGTGTCTGTTTGTGTGTGTGTGTGTGTTTTTATGGCATTGCTATATAGCATTTGTTTTTTGCTCGAGGAGCGGCTGTCCGAGTGGCTAGAAGGCCGGACTCTCCTTCGGGAGACCCGGATTCTATCCTTCGGTAAGGTGTGGGGGTTTTTTCTGTCGGGGGCAAAAAGAAAATCCTAGCGACTGCACATGCCAGGCGGCCTTAATTCCTCAGGCTCAAAAACCCCTCTGCCATACACCGCAAGGTACTATGTTGGCAGTAAATGACAGTTTTTTATTTTGCTCTTGCACTTACATTAGTTTTTTCAGTGCCCGTTTCTGACATTGTTGTTTATTGTCATACTATATTGTATCAGTTATTTCTATTCCTACGATATGAGAAGGATCGAATTTCTGCTTCTTGAATATTTACTATTGCATTCCTCATGACAGTTGTAGTATCTAAATCTGATCAGGGCAAACTCTCCTATGTCTCACTAGCTGTTCTATATCCACATGGCATGATATATGCATGCGTTCAGCCTATATTTGCATGCAAAACGTACGTACAAAGTGTAAATCTTGGTTGCACAACTCTTTTTGTTTTGGAAGTTACACCTGTGCATTAACCGAACAAGCAACCAACCATGACAGCTGACATGCTACCGACATGAAAAAGGAAAACAAGTCATTTAAATTAAATTGTTAATTCAAAAATGTGAAGAAGAACACAAGAATGTTTATTTTTCAAGGTTGACTCAGTTCTCTGCAAAGTGTCCTAGAGATAAATTATATTTTATATGACGTAGACATGTTTATCCACAGACACACAAATAATTTGTGTGATATCATGCTATATACTATATACAATACTGGTACCTTGCCGCCTTGGCAGGCGATAATATGTTGCATTGCGCTTTGAAAACAAACCATGGCAGTAGCGAATGTGACTAATCAGACCAATTCGCACTGTAAATGTTCGTCCACAATGGATTGATGTGAACACTTGGTCATTTCCGCCTTCACGCACCATCTTACGTCTCAAACGCTCACTGTGTGACCTATCTGCAATCATTTTATTCTTTGTCTTTATTCCATTTCTGATCTTAGCCCCCCCCCCCCCCCCCCCCCCATGCAACATGATCAGCGGCGACTTGCTTCCAAGATGCAATATCAATACCCTGTGTCAATCATAAAATATCATGTGACGTCAAAACCAGCCAATCAAATCAACATAACTGAATCACCGAGAACAGTTAGTCTATAGCTGAGAACAAAGCATCACTGTATTTTCTACAGCTGCCAGCCAAAGCAAAGATATTTTAAAATGAAATAATTGGTGTTGTCTAATCACCCCCCCCCCTTCCCGCGCCCCCTCCTCCTCCCCCTCCCCCCATCAATGCAATGCTCCCGTTTCAACTTGTTTGCATCTTTGGCTCTAATATTTGCTTGCTTATCATCGTGCACTGTTTTATGTTCTTCACGCAATCACGTGTACAGTATTGAGGAGCAGGTAAATTATCATGACCTGGAGAGAATGTTTTGGCCGAGATATAACTATAGGATCTGGCCGACATCCATTACTCCCATGATAAGCAAGGCGTATACATAATCAGATTGTAACTGGTGCCGTTGGTATCTGGACTCGCCGCAGGCTGTTGAATACGAGTACGGAACACGTAAGGGAATGCCCAGAGTGTTGGATGTTGGCTCTTATCTAAAATTACCATGACCTGGAGAGAATGTTTTGGCCGAGATATAACTATAGGATCTGGCCGACATCCATTACTCCCAGGATAAGCAAGACGTATACATAATCAGATTGTAACTGTTGCCGTTGATATCTGGACTCTCCGCAGGCTGTTGAAGATGAGTGCGGAACACGTAATGGAATGCCCCGAGTGTTGTGATGTCGGCTATTGTCTCAACTGAGCTCACCTGAAGCTCTTCACGCACACCTGGAGAACATCTCCGAGCTCGCAGCTACATCTCAACACAAGCCTGTTTCCCTTCCATGCGCTTTTAAGCTCTGGTGGTTGCCATGGTGATTGTACGAGCTTTCCCTGGGTTACCCTTGTCCAAACACTTTGCTACAACTTCTGAAAAGTGATTATCTCCTGTCGTATGGAGAGATTGTGTGTCTTCATAACTATGTTCTCTAATGTCTCTCTTCTGTTCACGTGACCAAAGAAAGATGTTTGTCTGTTTCTTATAGGTATATAAAAATGTTCTAGTTTTATAAGTCCCCTGCAAGCAATCATTGTTAATTATTCTACAGTGCATATATGCAAGTTAAGGGAATCAAATATTTTATCTTGCCACCAATAGATATGACAGTATATTTTATTAACATCTATGACCACGGTTTAGATTAGCATAAAGATAAACATCTTCACGGCAACACTTGGCTTGTGTTGGATGGACAGAATCTCACAATGACAAGATGTCATTTGCTCCGAGAAAAGCATTGCTGAAATCTTATATATAAATAAGGAGCGTATGTCTGTATCTATGTATCTATGTATGTCCTTTGTGCGCTCGCGAACGGCCCATCCGATTGAGATGAAATTTTCTACACGCCTTCCTTTCAGTCCAGAGCTGTCAACTGTCATAGTTTTTTAGTGTGAAATCGCCTGCTTACTCAGTATTATTTCATTTTTCATTTTTCATTATAATTGTATATATTTCAGGGGACCTAACTCCGTAAAAGTTATTTCAAGGGGCATAACTTTTCTGTATAACTTATAGTCATATTGTGGCATCGTTTTCAAAGATTTATAAACTCTGTGTCCATAGTTATGTACCGGCATATGAGTTATAATAAATAATGATACAAACTGTAAGGCATTTTCAAAGTTTTCATAAAAATAATGCACAATGCATAACATTGTAACTCATCTTTATTTGCTTAAGAAGTTACTGTAGTCATGCAGGTGATTAGCAAGCGTTTTCATTAAAACTAATGGATGGTGTGTGGAAGGACATTCTTTTAAGTTACTTTTTTTGTTGTATGAATTTAATGAGAACTTATATGACTACTTATGTGAATTAAATGAGATGCTCCCCACCAGGGACTGGGCGAAGCCGGACAGGGTCAGGCAGACAGATAGACAGACAGACAGACAGACAGACAGACAGATAGTCGGGAACGGGAACTTATATGACTACTTATATGAATTAAATGAGATGCTCCACACCAGGAGCTGGGCAATGCCGGGCCGGGTCAGACAGACAGACAGACAGACAGACAGACAGACAGGCAGACAGACAGACAGACAGACAGTCGGTAACGGGAACGAGAACTTATATGACTACTTATATGAATTAAATGAGATGCTCCCCACCAGGGACTGGGCGAAGCCGGGCCGGGTCAGCTAGTTATTCTATAAAATATGCAGTAAAATATACCAATTAGCAGACAAACTGCAAAACATTTCATTGCTGTCAAAATGTGGCTTCAGAAGAAAATGCACAGAATACCATGGACGGACAGAAAAACGAATACGCCAGTCCTATCAGAAACATCTTAAAGTAGGCAAACTATAGACAAGTTGCATGCAGACAGTCAAGATTGTTTGACATATTACGAAGATAGCAACACTTGAAAATTGTATTCCAAATGGCAAACGTTGTGACAAAGAACACGGGGAAGAGATAACGTTAAATATGTGGGTTGATTGGGCATATAGGTAACTGAGGTGATTGATAGTTGATTGGCTGCTGGCCGAGTGCCTATAACGCCCGGTTCTCTTTAGGGAGACAAGGGTTCGAATCCTCGGTAAGATGTGGACTTTTTTTTTTTCCTGACAGGGTCTAAAAGAAGATCCTAACCGGCACAGTTCGCGGCGACTACACTAGCCCGGCGACCTTAATTCTTCAGGCTCAAGAACCCATTCCCCCCCCCCCCCCACGCCCTACACTGCAAGTTACTATAAGCAGTAGATGACAGTTTGACAGTGACAGATTGGGCATATGACATAATTGGGAAAAGAAAACATATCTGATCCAAGCCATGTGAGACGGTGACACACGACCGCCCACTCACTCCTATCGGCATTAGAACATAATGATGATATTGGTTATGGTAACGTATGACACAAGTTAAATAATGACTCCTGTGTGAAATTATTGTGTACTAATATCTGGTTGTTGTTCTCTGTTACACAATGTAACCAAATGAATGGATCGTATCCCCATCATTGTGACATATATAGATCAGGACAGTACGCATTACAGTTGGCCCGTGATAAGCGTGGGCCACATCTGGCTGAAGTAGACATGAAATAACAATAATAATCTATATCTATAAAACAGAGTGTATGTTTGTGGGTTTGTGGGTCTTGGATGCGTTCGATAACGGTACATCCGATTGAGATGAAATTTTCTACACGTCTTCCTTTCATTCCTGTGCAACCGACTAAAATAATTTCTTAATGTAAAATCTTCTACTTATTTAATAACATTTACTTTTTCCATTTTCATTATATAATGTCTATATAGCAGGGTGACTTCACTCTAGAAAAGTTATTTCAAGGGGCATAACTTTTAATAACATTTCTATATACTTTATAGTCATATTGTTGGACTTACCTGCACTATTGTTAAACTCTTTGTCTATAGTTATTTTTAGGCATATGAGTTATATTAAATAATGATATAATCTTTAAGGTATTTTTAAAGTTTGCATAAAAATAATGCATTATGCATAACATTTTAACCCATCTTTTTCTGCTTACAAAACTTATCAACTGTCATGTCGGTGATTAAAAACAGTTTTCATTAAAAATAATGAATGGTGTGTGGAAGGACATTCTTTTAAGTTACTGTGCGCCAGGAGCTGGGCGAAACCACGCCGGGTCAGATAGATAGACAGATAGTCGGGAACGGAAGCTTATTTGACTACTTATATGAATGAATTAAATGACATGCTCCCCACCAGGGACTGGGTGAAGCCGGGCCGGGACAGACAGACAGACAGATAGACAGACAAACAAATAGTCGGGAACGGGAGAGTTTATATGACTACGTATATGAATAAAATGAGATGCTCCCCACCAGGGACTGGGTGAAGCCGGGTCAGACAGACAGACAGACAGATAGTCGGGAACGGGAGAGCTTATATGACTACTTATATTAATTAAATGAGATGCTCCCCACCAGGGACTGGGTGAAGCCGGGCCGGGTCAGCCAGACAGGCAGACAGACAGACAAACAAGCAGACAGACAGACTGATAGATAGATAGATCCCCTCCAGGGCCTGGGAGAAGCCGGGCCGGGTCAGCTAGTATTCAATAAACTACAGAACAAGTATAAGAACGCAAACACAGACATCTGTGTGTAAGAGGAAAGAGCACAGTATGCATCTGTAAGTGATACAACGTTCGTGAATGCCACTGTCTGAAGAAATATCACACCTTGACTGCATGCGACCACTTGAATAAACTGAAACTACGGTTGAGTATGCATTCGAAAGTGTGTTGCATTCAGTTTCTATTTCCCACCATTAACATTGATCCAGTTTCACCTGTATATGTAGTTATGTTTCATTTACTGTTCCCCATTCTTGCACCATGCTAGTATATCTGTCTGTTTTACTTGGTTAATATAAAGTATTTTGTTTGCACTGCTTTATATTCTCATTATTACGCATCACGATCCCATGTATTTGTTCTGTTTTCGGAGTTCTCTCAGCCTTCTTTATATCTTTGTAGTTTCGATAAAGTATCTACCCACGCGACAGAATTTCGTGAACATTTATGGTGTATCCGCCCGTTGTCTTACATAATTAATGACTGGACACAACTAAGAGATTTCATGCTAGTAAATGCAAGTTATGTCTGTGGTTATACTTGTTTGACCAATGAAAAGATATGACTGTCATATTTTGTTGGACAAAAATACACATTTACAAACTATGTCCTTGCTTTTAAGTATCGAATCAATAAAGGGACATGGCAGATAGCTTATGTGATTGTAAATAAAACTTGTGTCGGTGATTGTGCTGCTATCATCACTGGTAATAAAGGGTTTATATACGTGATTGTATGCGATGAAATATATCTTGTGTCTCTGCTTGGAATTCTGTGATCATTGAGAAAACGTGACTGTATGATTATGTGGAAGAAACTAACCTTGTATTTGTTCTCATCCCTTGCAGGATCAATGAGAAAACTTTGATATTCCAGTCTTAATTTCGGACTAAGAAATTACCCGGTTTAGTAAAGATGGAAAGGTGCCCATAACGCTTTTGGATTACGTTCGCTTCAGATTAGTTAGATGATCATCATTATACTTCGTAAAATCCATAGGTGTCCCATCTCCTACATAATAAATACATCAACGTACAGCAGCGACTAACTGTAGCTATCCGATGTTATTGACATAATAATACATCTACACAGAAACACGGAGCAGATCCACGACTCTGGAGAGATGACAAAACATGACCGCACACGCTTGTCGGCATGGCACATGATGGGTGGATGGAATACATCCATATACAACGACCACCTCAATCGCAACTGCTGAGCGCTATCGAGTTCAAGTTGCACAACTGTTCAAGAAGGGGGGAAGGAGGGGGGGGGGGGAGAACGGCACGTGACAAGCCTAAAACCAGAAGGCACCCGATGTTTAAGTTGAGCAGCGTAGAAGCCACCAAAACTGTAAAGACGACGAGAGGAGAGAACCTGTCTGCGAACTGCAGCAAAGCGCCAGAACCCACAGTAACATAAAATCAAGCGACCACTTGGAAGGGTGACGGCAACCCACCACAGACAAGATCAACAACTACTGTAAAGCAGAGTGAGGGGAAAGGCACCAGAGTCGGAAACACCGACTTTCAGACGATCAAATGGGTTATGAAACGCATCGAAGTGGAGCTTACAGATGACCAGATACTGAAGCAGCTACAACAGGAAAATCTTCACATCCGTGTGTTGAAGGCGGAGCAGCTCCTGACCTACTCTAAGATTCCTACAACCCTAGCAGTGGTGACAACAGAGGACAGCGAGATGCCAAGCCAAATGTTGATGAACAAGAAAGATCAACAGACAGATCGATTCATCTCGAGAATAACACGATTCTCAACGTGCCAGAGGGCCGGCCACAGCAGAACATGCTGCAGGAAGGCAGAGATATGTCAATACTGCGCCGAATACCATGCCTTCAAGGAATATTCGCTGGCCAAACATGACAAGGACTTCCGAAAGCCCAATAACAAGAGAAAGTGCGCAAACTGCCTTGGCAAACACGAAGGTGGATACTTGGGCTGCCCGTACCTCCAAAGGCACAGAGACGTCTTAAAGATCACCATAACCAGAAAGACACCATACAAGGAAGCACTGCGGAGGTGCGAGATAGCCACTGGCATCTCACAAGCTGAAAAGTTTAGTTTAGTTTAGTGTAGTCGAAGGATCAACATCACGGCACACTAGTGTAACCCATAAGTGCCCGAGTCCGGAGAATCTCAGCTGAGTGCACGAACTCCGTAACACCGGCGAGGATCGTGAAATATTTTGGGTAGATTTTCACCTCCACATTTTGCCCTGGCAGCGCTGTTAGGCTACTCATTTTCGATTTCCAACTGCCAAGGGATTTTTTACTTCCCAACAATACACAAGGCCGTCCGATCTCACTACCCAGGGACCAGGGAAAATTTTGTTACTAGAAGTCCACGTGAAAAAAATCCCGGCCATCACCGGGGCTTGAATCCGGGACCTCCAGCACTCAAGGCCGACACCATACCTCGAGACCACTCAGCCCACCCCCCCCCCCCCCCCCCCCCCCCCTCATTAAAGCCGAAAAGTCCCAGCTACAAATGCAAACTGACGAGATGAAGAAGCAAGTTAAGCTACTTCTGACACCGACACCAATCGGCGGCAACGAAAACCTACTGGATGACATGAAGGAAATGATCATTTTGGTTGTGTTTATTCATAAGTTCGTGTCGAGTAAAACCATAGTCAGCTCTTGCAAAAGATAGGTGTTGAAGACGGAGACAGCCAGCCAGGAGGTGCACCACAGAAATCAGGCTGCCACGCGACTACGCGTAATGAAATATGTCGACTACTGCTATATGTTATGGTGCACGCCCTGCTTTGGACCCCCAGGCAAATGCAGTACCGGGCCCTATGCCTCGTAAGGGTCTAACCACAGCTACTGGAGGTCCTTGTCAGATGTCCTGTGGAGCCAGGGCGTCTGACAATAGAGCGTCTGGCAGTACCACACAAAAACTGAAAATAATGCACTGGAATGCATAGCGTGTCAACAAGAAAAGAATAGAACTAGAAAACATCTTGGCCCAAGAACATATAAGCGTATGTTGCTTGCAAGAAACACACCTCAACGAAAACATAGCCTTCAAAATCAGAGGCTACCAGTGTTACCGATCTGACCGAAAGGACAGGCGAAAGGTTGGGATACTGACCCTTGTCAAAAATAACATCCCTGCTTCCCAAATTGAAGTTTACATGGAAGGGGCTGAATATCAGGCACTTAAACTTAAGACAGACAATACAGACCTTCACCTGATCAATTACTACTGTCCAAATGACCGCCCACAGGCACTGGACACACTACCATTAAAAGGAAAAATGATTGTGTGTGGGGATTTTAACAGCCATCAGCAGAGCTGGGGCTATGCCGAAGTTTCTGCTGCACTATTCTCCGAATTATTGAAGGCATAGTGTGTGTGTGTTTTTTTTAATGTTGACTTCGGGTCGTTCAAATATGCCTTGAGGAGAAGATGTTTCCTCGGTCAGCATTTGGTTGGTGTCATTGGAATTTCCATCAAACCAGTCTTCATGTTTGTTGTTGTTGTTGTTGTTGTTGTTGTTTGTTTGTTTGTTTTTTTTTTTTTTTTGGGGGGGGGGGGGGGCAGGTTTTCCATAGCAGTGTTGTCAATTGTGTCATTTAGGGCTTTCCACTATGTTTCCGCATGCTGTTTAACTGCATCATTATGCTTGAGGCGCTCTTCCAGCATATTTTCAAAAGACTACATATTTGTTAATGTTTAGGCTGCTGACATTTAGTTTTTGTTTTTGTTTTTTGTTTGTTCATTTGTATCCCGTGAGGACGCCGTGGTGGTTTGATGTGTATGTTTATTTTCGAGATAATGAGACGATGGTCTGTCCAACATCGGGCACCACACAAAGATTTTGTCATCCGTGCGTCTTGTTTGTCACTCCTTTTGACGATGACATAGTCAATGAAGTGCCAGTGCTTGGAGCGAGGGTGCATCCACGATGTCCTATTTCTCGTGGGAAGACGGAAAATTGTTTTGGTGATCAGGAGATCATGTTGGGCACAAGTCTGAAAGAGGAGGAGTCCATTGCTGTTACATTTTTCGACTCCGTACCTTCCAGTGGCGGTGTCCTTGCCTACTCTGGAATTGAAGTCCAGAATGAGTATACGTTTGCCTCCTTTGGAAACAGATGTTAATACGTTGTGCAGGTTCTCATAGAACTTGGTTTTGACGTCATCTTCGTTGGTCATGGTTGGTGCGTACACATTCATGATGGTTGCATGCTTCTTTCCTTTCAGCAGGATAACTTAATGGTCATAAACCTGTCATTTACAGCCTTAGGATATTCAGCTAGTTTGCCAACCAATTTATTGCAAATCCCACACCACATTAGCGTCTTTCCTCGCTTTTCCTTCCACTCCAGAAGAATGTGTAGTCCTCACCTACTTTACAGATTTGGCCTTCTTCTACAAGTCGTGTCTCGCCCAAGGCTGCAAAGTCGATGTTGTACCTGCCCAACTCTCTCCCAGTCAGTGCTGTTCGTCTGTCTGGGCCCGACGCGCCGTCTCTATCAAGTAGGGTACGTGCATTCCAAGTTCCGATTATCAAGGGAATATGATTTACTCTGTTAGATTTACCTGTTTTTACTTTGTATGTCGACCGCAGTATAGGGTACCCATCAGCCGCGTTTAGCTGGTTAGGTAATCATGAAGCAGACAATGTTTAGGGCACCTTTTCTAGCCCTTTCGTCATGCTATGGAGGTGAGCAGTGCTTTCATATAGAGGGCTGCACCGTCGCTCAGGGGGTTGCCGAATCCCACTGCTATTCCGGTCAGTAGAAGACGACCATATGGCCTGAACCGCCTGTGTGTAGGCCTACGACTACGGCTGCCAGCGTACCCACGCCTGCCGCTTCGCCCCAAGCCCATCGCCACTGGGCTTGAAGGATATATATGAAGTTGGATGAAGAATGACTTGCTAGATAAATTGGATTAAAGTGAGGAAGAGTTGCACAACTCGTCGACCTCACTCTCTCGACTGAGTCCATCTGAGTCCAGTCACAAGACAAGTCAATACGACTAGAGACGAATACACGCGCAGTGGATGACCAGGGCGCTCTATGTTCCTTGCCATGCTCATTACGTTTCACAACGCTTTTTTACAGGTAAACGCCATCTTGTCCGTTGAATAAACTATTATTAGACTTTCTTGTATCAATAGATTAATATTTACAGTAATAGAGAGTGAGTGTAAGAAAAGTTTTGCTATACTTTGTGAATGTATTGTCCTCTTGGATGAATACTCATTGGGATTCCTACTTATCACAAGGATTAGTAGCCTGAACCAGTAGACCACCTGTCAAGAATCTTTCAGAACTTAGTCTTACCTTCCTGTCCTGTGCCACTGTAAGCAGATTTGAATTTCTTCTGGGGCCTATACACCCTAATCTAACGAGCCGTCTTTGTCTTCTTTTCCAGGAGTAGGTAGACTTTCCCAAGGGTCTGTCTTTTGTCTTCTGCTTTATGTGTGAGGGTTTTTCTCTCCAATAGAAGACTCTGCGACATCCCCCCCCCCTCCTCCTCCTCCTAACCATGGTGGCGAAAGTTTATCTTAAAAATAAAATGTCTTTAAAGTAGAAAGGATCGACTTCATTGCACAGAGTGTGATCCTATACTGCTCGGTATCTTTCCACAGGGCGGTCTGCCGAAAGTGTCGCACAAAGCACCAACTCAATAGCTCCAGTGACGACCCCCTGGAGTCTCCGAGACAATGCACTCGTGAACCGAAAGATGTAGCCCGGAATCAAACCCACAATCTTTGTAGCGCGAGGCAGACTGCTTGCCTACTTCGCCACGATGAATTTGGCACACCTTGCACGATGAATCTGAGAACTCATACAGTAAGTGAGTAAGTTAGGTATCAGAGAAAAAAAAATATGGCTGATTGCAGCCTCTATTTCGGTGGAATTTCATTTCATCTGTCTGACGCCTTTCACTCCAATGAGAATAACATTTTCCATCTTGTCATATCTGTAGAGGAATCGTGTTATGCTAGGATTGTTTTATGTTATTATTTCGTATTAATATTGCTATACGCAATGATTATAAGATGTTTGAGATATGTATTCTACACCCGAATGCATGTTCCTTTTGATATTATTATAAGCCGTTTTTCTTACGCATAGTTCCGGCTGTTGTTGTATGTCGCAGTTGTAACATGTGAACGATTTGATATAAACCCCAGGTGAATGCTAGACTATACTATTATGTTTGTGTCTGAAGAAGCACACACGTTTTGGTGTATATAACAGTATCCACACCTTGCGAAATCTAAAATCTGCCCGCAGCCAGTCCATGTCCGTGATTTTTTGTTTATGTGTGTTCGTGATGAATGTGCGTTCATCTAAAGTCAAGGAGGCAGATACAAAGAAGACTAATCACTGATAGATAATCCCGGATAGCAGTGGCTCTTATATTGGCACGATTATAACACTTAATCTGCTAAACAAAAGAGGTGAACCTTGTCGAGATACATTGTCACAGAGTATCACTATGTTTGTGCATGTAAATATTTTTTTTCTCTTGCTTCCTTTGAACTCAAGCGTAGTCCATACACACTACTTCTAGTAGTGCTTGACTGAATTTTGCGTGTGGATTAGCTTTACCTTTTAACAGTGTCCCTCGTTATCAGACGAACTCCCTCCGACTTCAGAGGTAAATGTAATTAACATCCCCATGTCAAGGACAATAGGTCAACACTTTAGTCCAACTGTCCGGTGTAGGGGTTAAACCCTTTACCTCGGCATCAACACACCGGATGTTTAAGAACACGCATCCCTATCCATTCAGCCTTGATGACCTACGTATGTGTACATTGAGTATATATATTGATATGGTTCGCTATGTGTAGATTCTCTCAACTAAACTTTCTTGTTCGTCAAATTCAAGTTCCCAGATCAACACACGGGCTTACAACAACCCGTTCATTATAAACGAGGATCTACCCTGTGGGGAGAGGACACGCATTCGCAGAGAACCCAATTCCATCAGACAAAAGGCGAAACCACTTGCTGTGGCGTGTCGTTCTGTTGTTCAAGTAATATTTTAAGTTACGTATGTTGTCTCATTTATATGTTGATGTAAAGTCGTTTTATTAATTTGCATCGTTTAACACGATAATCATTTTCACAACAGTATCTAGTATATGTGAAAGCAATTGTTCTCTTAAACAAATTCACTGTCATCATACTACTAAAACATAATTTCATGTGATTATAATCGATTGCTGAATGTATTATGAAAATCTAGAAAGCAAATAAACTCATTTATGCATTGTTCCTCTTTTGTTGATTTGTCACTTAAACTGCAATTGTATCTTCCTACTGGTTTTTGTCGTCTAGTAATATATGTGGCTGTTAATATCGCTGATGTATTTATTTTCGCAATCCAAGATGTAGTCTCGTCATTCTTCAGAAACTTCTGAAGCTTCTGAAACTCATTCTTCATTTTTTTTTTTTTTCGTCAGCTGATAATAATGCATTAATCACCACCACACATCAGTCGGTAGTTTATCTTTGTTCTCTGTCAACATGTTTTAAAGGAATTACTCCTTGTTTCTTCAGAAACATATTTTGAAAAGTTCGTCTATATTTTGTACTCATCTTCAAATAGAGGAATATATTCACACTGGAGTTGGTAGTCTCAAACAAGAAGGCAAACGACCATAACATATAATACAGATTGTAAAATTTGCCTCCCATGCTGAACTCGGGTTCACAGAAAGTAATTAAAGACGATATGACACCTGGTGTGTAGCAGACAATTAAAATACTGGCTATAAGAACCACCATAGACACTGTAGTTCTGTCTCTGTCAGACATGGTCTCCGACCCCTTAGCTTGAGCATTTGCAGACTTTCGCCATGCTGCTTTTTGACGTAACTTCCGTATTAAGATAGAGGTAAACAAGACAACAGCCGCCACTGACACAACCAGAGAAATGGCATGGAAACTGTAAACCATCTTCTCCACTTGGTCCTTGTTATGCGTAAAGCTTAAACCCAGGAGACTCCTATTTCTGGCTGGATAGTACTTCCAGTCTATATACGCCGTACTGTATAGAGGAATGCCAAACATCAATGGCGAAATGTAAATAGAAACAATGATGAACGTTGTTCGCTGTAAGGTGATCATCTGTTTGATTTTCAGTGGGAAAGCAATACACAAACACCGTTCTGCCGTGATATAGACTGTGATTAAACAAGTGATCTTGGAGCAGGCTTGGTGAGGGATGCCGCCAGTATAGTACTGAAAATCTGAGAACACAAGAGGCAGTCCTGAGTTCTGAAACACAGGAATCGCACAGATGATGTACCACAGTTGTAAGACCACACACGAGAGATCGGAAACAGCCATGGCAAACAAACTAATATTGATGGTTGTATTTAGGCCTTGGCGGTAAAACACAACTAAGTTAATTACATTGGCGATTATTCCCAGCTGACTGACAAGCCCGCAGAGAAACATTTCAACTACAACAACGATAATGTGCCTGTGTTTGTTCGTGACACTCAGCACCCAAGGCAACTTATCATTGCTGGCCACAATGGCAGAGATATTGAGAGCTTCCATGGAAACAGCTCAGCACAGCTGCTGCTATACTGTCCAGTCACTAGATACGAGTGTACGCTTCTCTTCCTCTCCTCAGAATAACGTTGTTGTCTGGTGTATGTATCTGGTTCTTGTTTGACATAAGTTAATGTAGCATGGAGGGGAAAACGTTACAGCATGACAATGTGAATTATTAATAATGTAACTGAATTGATTTATTTCTCTACAGATCACCAAAAATAGACAATAATAGCAAGAGACATGCATTGTCTTCTTTCTCTTTGATTGACATAGACCTCATGTCACAAGTATAATGATAATTAGGCGTCTCTTTTTTATTTCCTAATCGTGTGGGTTTATATTAATAAAAACGTTATATCAAATGCGTAATTACACCAAACGTTGAATTACAGCTGAGAGAAATTTCACATAACAGCCGAGTGCAACTGTCAGTTTATTTCATTTCCGATTGTTTTAATCAAAGCATGAAAAGATGCCAAATGAATAAATATTTCATTGTCGCTCATTACGCAAGTACATCACATATTTGTTAGCACCTCGAAGACTGATTCTAAATGCCAAAAAAATGGGTTCGAAAGCTTCAAATGGTGGCTATAACAAAAGGTTTAATCGCAGACACAGCTGGGTTAATTACTTGCATGCCACATTCTGTCAGACTTGCAATCAATAATCCACTCGTAACCAATCTTAATTACAGACACAATTAAAAGAGGGGCTGTCATAGTGAAACACACAATAGAGACATCCACAAACGAGAAGTGTCATGCTAATTCGAGTCAGAATTACTCACAGGAGTCCGTCATTTCTTGTGGGTGTTATAAAATGCATTCTTGTAATCTGTCGAACAAACGTGTAAAATAACTGCTATATAACTCACATGACCTTAGTTAAAGTATGCATGCATACACATCGATGTGCCCAGGTAATTGACACCCAATATTAACGATATGTAGTGAGCCTATGTAGGAGGGTAATTCATCTTGTCAAACGTGTATGCGGTATGACAGAAATACATTTAACAATCTTGATCGGCACTCATAGAAGTTAAGGAAAGAAATACAGATTAGAGCAGAGTGAAGACAATATAAAACGTGGATGTTATAGTGGCCACACCGAGATTCAAACCTATTTCATCCAAATGGCAATAGTGCCTCGCTACAGGAACAGTTGTACTTTACGCACCGCCAGCCACACACGCCTAACACTGCGTCTTTATTAACCAGGTCTATCTTTAACCTGCCGGTCTCTCTGGCCGAGGGGTTACAACACTTTCTCCGTAATCCCGTTTATCACGCAGAGTCTCGTAGCAGGGCGAGAGCTGGGAGCGGTTCGACCCCCGCTGGTGACTTGCGGAATAACTGAGCCGACCGCTCAGAAAGCAATGGCAAACTACTGGACGTAATCTTGCCAAGAAATCAATATACAGCTGAAAGATGCTGATGTTGACAGCGATGTCCTGTAAAGGATATGCAAAAAAAAAAAAAAAAAAAAAATCTTTAACCTGAAAGCTCAACTTAAACAATATGGGAATGGTCTCTAGCCATCGAAACAGCACCATATATTTTATACATGTACCGGGTTTATCAAGCACCACGTTCATAGCATGGGACTGCTCGTCTATACACATTCATCCTGAGTGCAGGCTGTCCTCATTATTTAAATAAGTCTCTAGCAATTTTTATTAAGCTGGCTCCCTGGCCTTGGAGTTTTATGTCTTTCTCCGTACTCCCATGCACTCTCGTGAGTATCGTAACATGCGTGAGAATCGGTAACTCACGGGGTATGTGAGCCGGTCACTCAGAAAAAAAAATGGCAAACTATTGAGCGTAATCTTGCCAAGAAATAAAACAATCAGCTGAAAGATGCTGATGTTGACAGCGATGTCCTGTAAAGGATATGGAGAAAAATAATATTTATTAAACGATAAAAGTATGCACCCCCTGACCAGGTTTGTTTTTCCGTATAGGTATCCTTTACAAGACATCGCTGTCAACATCAGCATTTTACCGCTGTCGTTGATTTCTTGGCAAGATTACGCTCAGTAGTTTGCTTTACCAAATTACTGGCCATTATTCCTCGTTGGTAGATAGAACTGTTACTGTCGCAGATGAAGGTCTAGTCGTCAGAGACGAAAAGGTAGGAATTCTGGGCCTGTAACAGTAAAGAGATTACGTGCTCTATTACTGCCCCTTTTCCATATATTGCTGAAGGCTGGGAATAGTGGCAGACGTTGGCAACGAGAATAAGGTTTGCGACGACTCACACAAGAGATACGATGTATGGGGGAAATAAAACACACACTATATTGATTTAAGAAGCATTCCCCACCAAAGGATAGTGCTGATGCCAATGCATAAATGAAGGTAGGCAATGAGTTAAGTAAAAACTGTTTACATGCCATGAGGGAAGCTGCGGTAGCGAAGTGGCTAGTAACGCTCTCTCACTCACTCACTCACTCACTCATTCACTCCCTCACTCACTCACTCACTCATTCACTCCCTCACTCACTCACTCACTCACTCACGCATTCACTCACTCACTCATTCACTCACTCACCCCTCACTCACTCACTCACTCACACACACACTCACTCACTCCCTCCCTCACTCCCTCCCTCCCTCACTCCCTCCCTCACTAACTCACTCACTCACTCACTCACGCAAGCAAGCACTCACTCACTCACTCACTCACTCACGCACTCACTCACTCACTCACTCCCTAATTCACTTACATATTCACTCATTCATTCACGCACCCACCCACTCACTCACTCTCTTACACATTCACTCACACATGCACTCACTCACCCACACATATACACAGATCTAAGTATCAACCAACCTACCCAGTCAACCACCCACTAACTTACTCTCTCACTTACCTACTTACATGACATCAAGCGTATTATAGATACGCTATCAGACGTGTTTCTCTGGGCGGATCATGTATCAGTATTTCGCCGACCGCCTTGGCTTGACATAAACCATGGGTATAGTGTTTAAGACTGGAAAGAGTGCAAACAGCACATGTAGAACCGCGTTTATTGACATTGCACTGTCTCTGAATGGCTCATGATGGAAACAATGTAGGGTTTAGTAATATTTATCTTGTATCAACTGCATAATAGCCTTGCGGTTTGGTCTTACTGGGTTCAAATCACCCTGTAGATGGTATGTTCCAGACTACAGAGCCCATTTACCCAGTCCAACCCTCTTTAGTGGAATGATTGCCAGAGTTCACTGATTGTTCAAATAATTGCCTATAATGATAGATTTGAATCCCGAAAACGTACTGGGTAGCATGCCAGCCAGGTGCCATGTGTTCGAAATCCATTCGAGGCGTATTATTGTTTTTGTTTTTCTTTTTTCAATCCCAGGTGGACGGAGATGAATCTGGGTGCCAGGAACTGTCCTGGCTGACCTGATGTTGACCACATCACAATGAGAGTTGATCGACCTGATGTTGACCACATCACAATGAGAGGTGATTGACCTGATGACATCACAATGAGAGTTGATCCACCTGATGTTGACCACATCACAATGAGAGTTGATCCACCTGATGTTGACCACATCACAATGAGAGTTGATCCACCTGATGTTGACCACATCACAATGAGAGTTGATCGACCTGATGTTGACCACATCACAATGAGAGTTGATCGACCTGATGTTGACCACATCACAATGAGAGGTGATTGACCTGATGTTGACCACATCACAATGAGAGGTGATTGACCTGATGTTGACCACATCACAATGAGAGGTGATCGACCTGATGTTGACCACATCACAATGAGAGGTGATTGACCTGACAATATGAACCAGCAACAGATACCCTGGAGCAGTGGTAGTGTCTGGGAAATTACCAGTTCTGAACTTAGCAGTCAGCATAAGGTCACCATACAGTGGATACCATCCCACTGTGGGGTACCCGGAAACGACAGAGCTGATCGATTGGCTAAGGAAGGAGCAAATGAAAAACAGCATGATGTGCCCATTACATTCCACCAAAAGAAAAGAATGATCAAATCAGTCAGAAGGCCACCAAACCCTACTCAAGACGACTACCACGTTATGGATAGACAAGAACATGTCATTATTCTGCGACTCAGAATAGGACACAATAGATTACGCAACCACATGTATACAAAATTCAAGATTAGTGAAACAGCCATGTGCACATGGGGTTTGGCAGAGCACATACTCCAGGACTGCCCACACTACAACATATCCAGGCGAACCTTCCGGCCTAGAGAGACAACTGGAAGATAAACTCTATGGACCGCTGAGTGAACTAAAAAAGACTGTTAGATTCATTCAAGAGACAACATTGCAGTTATAGACATATTTCAAGCAAACGAAAGAAGAAGAGGAAGTGGTAGTGTAGTGCCTTAACGGTAGCCTGCCTACCCGGCGGTCATGAATTCGAACCGTATCGTGGGGGATTTTAAAAATGCATATGTGCTCCCAGCTCAATCAAGGCTTAAAATGGTACTAGGAAATGGCTTGGGTAATAAATGCGGCTAGCGTGATACTCAATTAAGATATGTGTTCGTTTTTAAAATACTTATTGTGTGCTTACCCACATGTTTAAGTAAAACAGTGTAGGGCTCTTTCAAACGCAATAATATGTATGAGGTGTGTGGTGCTTGCTCCATATTCACCACTCGGCACTTGATGGCGTATATAGTAACTATCCCGCAAGCGTTAATTTCTTTCCATGATTTTCTCATATCAATTTAACTTTAAGTCCACCTAAGTCATTTAACGAAAAAAAACAATACAGCTTCGACAGGGATTCGAAAGCATACCATCTGAGCAGCAGGTATGCGAGCTAGCCACTTCACAGAGATACCTGTCCGCTGTTCCCACCTACAGTACACTAGATGGCATTCTAATAACACATACAAGTATTGACATTCGTTTTTCATGCACCACATTTGCAGGGGGGATAACATATCCATTATGTTCTATCATGTTTATACACATTATTTATAGCCGCATGTGCGTATCGTTACAGCTACAATATGTTGTTGGTGGGGGGTCGAGGAGAGTCTATACACTCTCCTGCCGGCCCATGTGATGGGCTCTCATCCGCATCGAGACGGATTCCATATTTTAACATTTATTTGGACTGTCAGGACGACGCAGCCCAAAATGTACACCAGGGAATGTCTTGGGAAGTAAAAATGGCGACATGCTACTGGCCTGATCACTCAATGAGTGCCCATTTGTCGATAGCAACATGGATTAGGCACCATATCCCAATTGGGCCTTACGTCGTGAAGAAAGGTCGATTGTGTATTTACGTAGGCCTTGTTGATGGCAGTCTCGCAAACAGGCACACATAAGGGATGTCCCGTGGGCACGGCATCAATCATTGGCCATCTGACAATTGGAAATAGAAGGGTACAGTTGTCTCTCTTCCTTGCGTTATTCTCAAACTCTGGGAAACGCAATCCACAATCAATGGTATGTTGGTCTCACTGACACGTTAGAACACGACTGAGGATAGAGATTGTAGGTACAGCATGCTAGACGAGGTTAGTGAATGTGGCTACAATATGCTTGTTGAAATTAGAGATTGTAGATACCGTGTTTCCCCGAAAATAAGACAAGGTCTTATGTTAATGTTAGCTTTAAAAATGCAATGGGGCTTATTTTTGAGGGAGGTCTTGTAATTATTTTATTTTTATTTTTAAGATACAGACATCTACATGTATTCATGTACACAGGTCTACATTTATGCACATACAGTCACGTCATCTTCTTCTGGAACATCGTCATAACACTTCAAATGCCTAATTCCGGTCTGAATTTCTTGCGATTCTATTTCCTGTAAAACCATTGGTCCCAGTCTCTCATGTCCAAGCAACAAAGCTACCTTAAATGAGCCTGCTCGTAGTGCATTGGTAACTTTATTTCACACGAGTGACGTATTGAATTATGAACCACATCCGTTGATTATCAAGTGCGCATCAGTGACTTCTGAACTGCGACTGGCCATTCGGCAACAAGTTACTTATTCTAGCTGACGATCTTAACTAGGGCTTATTTTAAGGGTCCATCCATCAAGTGCCATGCCGGTAAGCGTGGGCGGTCATGTTCTGCCATCTCACTCGATCACCAGAGTCGTGGATCAGCTCCGTATTTCTGTCTCGACCATGCCACAAGGCCAAACCATCCAGGCACTTGCTTCTAGGTCTTCTTCTTGGTCTGTTCCTCTCAATCTTACCAGTTGTCACCAAATTCTCCAAATCATTTCTTCTCATAACATGCCCAAAACATCGTGACTGTCTAGCCTAATGTCTCTAATCAGTTTACGATCTTCATTTGTTTCTTGAAGGACTTGTTCATTGGTCTTTCTGGCTGTACATGGTATTCTTTGCATTTTTCTCAGAAACCACATTTCTATAGCCATCAGATGTTTTTCAGCCTGGCTGCTCATTGTCCAAGCTTTACATCCATACAAAAGTACAGGTTCTATGTAGCATCTCAACACTCTTTTTCTCTTTTCAGTTGACGTCTTTTTATTGGTCAGTATGCTTTTCATTTTGCTAAAGGCTACTTTTGACATGGCGATTCTTGTTCTAATCTCTTCAAGGCATCTCCTATCAGATGTTATTCCTGTTCCGAGATAATTGTACCTATTCATTTGTTGACGAATATTCCCATTTACTTGTATATTACATTGTAATATTTCGTTCTTCCTAGTGACGACCATAATCTGGTCTTTTTACAATTTAATTATAACCCTAGTTGTTCACGGGGGTGTTAAGGGTATGTCTTATATTTAACAGATCCTCAAATATCGTGCTATGGCTTATTATAGGGATAGGTCTTATTTCGGTGAAACACGGTACATTATGCTTGTTGAGATTAAAGACGAATTTTCAGAATGTTTGCTGAAAGTAGATATTGAAGCTACATTAAGCTTGTTGAGGTTACAGATGGTTGATATAGAATGCTTATTGAAAGTATATATATATATATATATATATATATATATATATATATATATATATATATCTATATATATATATATATTTATATATATAAAATTGACAATATGTATGTTAAGGTTAGAGAGAGTAGGTATCGTGCTTGTTGTGATTATAGATGGTAGGTTGAATTACTTTGTTTGAGATAGAGATTGCATGTACATAATGTGTGTGGAGGTTACACGTTGTTGCAGCTCATTGTGGTTAGAGATGACATGTCAATCATGTTTGTCAATCATGTTTGTTGACATTACAGATTACACATTGCATATATTGTATATACAGACTGCATGATAAAGCTATTTCAAAAGGGAGGTGAATTTAACTGATTATCATGTGAATGTACCGATTCTGTATTTCCAAGGAATGTGATGCTAGGTATTTACAGTGATTGTGATAGTGATTTATTTCATGTAGGATCGTGGTGTAGGTATTACTCCAAGTTCGGAAGGAACGGCGTGTGGTGATACGACGAGTCGCATCTGAGTGCATCAGCGTGTGTAACGGCAACGAGAATTCGAGCGGAACGTTTGATAACCCACTCTACACCTGTCTCTAAGCTATATCCTGATAGTTGGGGACACATATACTAGGGGTAGGTTGAT
This sequence comes from Cepaea nemoralis, assembly GCA_014155875.1. Taxonomy (NCBI): domain Eukaryota; kingdom Metazoa; phylum Mollusca; class Gastropoda; order Stylommatophora; family Helicidae; genus Cepaea; species Cepaea nemoralis. The sequence continues at coordinate 67,400 of JACEFZ010009908.1, forward strand.
AAAGAGGAGGGCTTTGATACACTTAAGAGAGACATCAGGTATTAGGGGATGAGTTGCTATGTGTCATCCTAAAAGGTAACTGTGTGGCCTAACAAGTAATTTAAAACGTTTATACTTTGACCATAGCTAATCTGGGGTAAGGGAACGCGGGTGGAGTTACACCAGCTACATGGGTTGGAACTACATGTAGAAAGGGAATAATACTCTTTGCCTTTCGGAAGAGGTGGTTAACAAAGAGGAGTTCTCTATTATCTGGGACGGAGATCACAGAAGAGAAGTTATTGCTTGCTTGTTGATGTATTGATGGATGATTAATTAATTGATTTATTAATGGTTTAATTAATTAATTGATTGTTTAGTTATGATGATGGTGAGGTACTGTTCGAAAGGACACTTCCATATGAGAGAAAACATCTACATTTAAATGAGATTTAGGTGTATAATAAGGTTGATGATAGAGGAAGGAGAGGGATAGCACAGTGTGACAGGATCTAATGACCAGGGTCAGATGGACTACACCGGTACTTTCTGAAACCGTGCTTCCCTGACGAGCTATTCGCATGGCTATCTGACAACTGATGCACCAGCATGCCTGAACTTCTGGTTGAGAGAGAAGATCCAGTATCCCTTAATGATTGGGTAATACATTTGTGATGCCATGTGATACTTGTTTGTGTACATGTATGTCACAGTTGTAGCCGAATGCTCTCACCGACTACTCTCCTTTCAGGATTTGCCTTTCAGGTGATGCTCATGAAATAATACTATAATGGAGAATACGGAACAGCTCACTCCAGTGAAACTGCATACGATTTATGGTGTTTCTAGTACTGGGAGCACTCCAACGATTTATTCGACTGTCTGAGCACACCAGAGACTATATTGATGATATATAGCTGCCCGTACAATCGGATGCAGCAGTTGAGAGTCCGACGAAGGTCTGAGTTGAATGATCCAGATGGGATCTACAAACCGATCGTCTACCTAGACTTATGATTCTATGATTATTATACGATTCCTCAAGATGACATCAGACTCTATTGCCCAGAATGAGGACTTATTGTGTAACTGAGGTTACACTAGTCATGTTGAGTATCGCCTAATTGAACATTAGTTATTATTGAACGGCGATGGAACTTCTGAGAATTTTCCTGACCCAGCTGGGTCTATTTGACATTGTTGACTGTGGGGAGCTACCAAGCTCCAGTGTTTGTGCTGCAGTTGAGAATATCCGAGGGGACGCTAGAGCCCTAGGGTCGCCCTGTCAGACAGTTTGTGAGAATCATGTGGTGTTAGTTACGTCACTGGGTGACGGCAGCAGGGAACATTGTGATTGTGACATTCTGGTGTAGGACATTAGAATGGCCATTCAGATTTATTGAATCACTGGGGACTTTGAGGACGCAGGAAAGTGTCTACACCTTGGAAGTCCACTGTGCCTGGAGATATCCCGGTGAGTGCACTGCAACGACCAGGACACTGACGCACGGAATAGATATCACACGCTGCCTGATGAACTATGGATCATCTCTAACTCTTCTCGCCTCTGTATCCATGCTGTGTACATAGACCTTACTTTCTTCCCGGCTTTTCAGCCTTCAGATCTGGATTATCTTGTAAATTAAACTTTGCATTTGTTACCACGTCTTCGTGTGAGAGTTAGACTATTGTCTGGTCCGAGCCCCCTATTGGTGGGTGTCCCTAAGTGGGAAGGGGAGGACAGGTGGAATCCCGACTTTTGGGTGTCTAGAAGACGGATAATCCTTGTGAGGTAGTCAGGATAGGGTAGGGAGATAGAAGTGTACCCTACATGTCAAAGCACGAGGGGTACTGGTACAACCAGTACTATTCAACGTATGTTCGATACGGTTGGG